>RQTK01001599.1:0-15198 GCA_003991915.1 Elysia chlorotica
TTGAGCTATATCAGTAAAATGTTAGGCAGAGTTAGGACAGTTTACATTCTTAGTCTAGTAGGACTGTAGGCTGAACAAAAAATACTGAGTATCAATCTGTCCTCACTATAATAAACCTACTGGTTTCAAATAAATAATTCCTGATCACCCTTGCTAAGCGAAAAAAGTGTTCAGTTCGGTAGATTCAGTGACTTTGCTTGCTAATATAGGTAGACTGGTAAATAGGTCTAATAATGGCGCGCTAATAATAGAACAAGAGACTCTCCCTGATGGAACTGTACAGCTGATGCCCACTTCATTGGCCACCGAAGTGTTCAAAAGGACAGATATCCACGGCACCTCAAGGAATTTTGATTGGAGAAACAAATTCCTAAAAAGGGATTTCCGATTATCACTTGCTTGTTGTTGTTATCGCTGTTGTTGTTTGTATCTTGGCTTCATTAGTCAATCGTACGCATGTATATGTTTGTGTTCGCGCATATGTCTCTTGTTTAGTGATCTTCGGTGCTAACTCAGAAAGAAAAAGTGAGACAATCAGGAGCAGTTGAAGAGAGCTAATCTTGCCAAGAAAATGTCCCTTGATATAGATCTATCCAGCCTATGTAGTTTGTCATGGGAAATAAAAGGTGTTAATGGATGAGTTCTTTTATTTTAAAAGACTAGTTAGTGCCATTGACCTAATAACAAAGACGGGCTAATTGGGACTGCACTTTTAGCGATATCTGTGTGCGAGTGATAAGATCCCATAATGTCTGCTGGCTGGCTTCCGGTAGAGTAAGAAACGGTTCTGTATAACGAGATTATACTCTGGGCCAGAAATGTGTGATAGTCATTCAGTAAGTGTTTATTTTTGTTTGACTTGATCCTCGATTTACATCAACTTTTGCTGTGACTGTATACGATCTGATTCCAATGGAGGTGAGAAGTATTTATATTTCCTAATTATAATACGAGTTCACTTGCGATAAGGGACGGGGGGTTAATTTTTGAAGACTCTGTTATCTAGCACCCCTATAAGTTTCTACACACTGTTCAATAACTTTAATACATTTACCGTAAAGCTAAGCAAGTGAAAATACAATGTCTAAAGTACTAGTCTATAAATACAATAGTTCGTATAAGTACATCTAGGACTTAAGTGTTGTTCAAGTTGGGTTTTTTTAGTTTAACGAGTTGATCTAGCGATTGGGGAAAAAACTTCACCGTAGAATACCCTGAAAAACATTTTTAACTTAAATTTCATCTTCAGTGTTTTCTATTAGGTTTTTCTGATATAGACATTTATTTTAATGTTACACACACACACAAAAAACACAATGATACCTCTTTATTGTTTCAAATATTGCAATACGTATTACAGCAGTTAATGTTTAAAATGATTTAAACTTTCCCAGATACATTTATTTTTATAATAATATATGGCGCACCATAACTCAATATAATGCATTTATTAATATATGTATCCAAAATTGTATACGATATTAATCACTCACTGGTCGTGTTATTTGTCGAAACTTTTTTCTTTAAGAGTCAGTACTGTAATATTATATTCATTTTATTGTAAGAGATTTTTTTCTATTTTAGTAATTGAAATAAAGAAAACAGCTTTTTTACACAACTTCTTAGGATAGATCTCCGAAACGTTAATGTTTTCTCTTTCTTTGAACTTTATTAAGTATAGCATAGTCTAATATGAGCATGTGTATAGGACTTAAGTTTTGCATATGGCAAAACACCAGCAGAAACTAAGTGCTTTATAATTTTTGTTTTTGATGCATTATAATACTTTTCTTTCTCGTATATAAATCATTATTCAAACAATTTTACACGTTGAATTTGTTCATGGAAAAAAATTTGATGCGTGTATCTATGACTTTCTTATGTATTAAATACACTGTTATTATACAGATACATTCCAAATAAATACTTTATATGACAATTTTAAATGAATTCTATTTGTTCTTTAAAAAAAAAAGGTGAGAGAAAAAGAGAGAGCGAGAGAGAGAGAGAGAGAGAGAGAGAGAGAGAGAGAGAGAGAGAGAGAGAGAGAGAGCAGACGCAGAAGCTGAAGCAATATTCTAAAACTTGTCCGCCCGTCAGTAAACTCTTTTTATACAACGTTGACATACACTCGCAGGTGCGTAATAATACTACTACTTTAATGTTTTTTTCTTATTTTGTGTCCAAAAACGGCAAGAAATAAAGAGGTTTTAAAAATGAATGGCAAAAAGTAGTAGTAAATGACGTAACTATGACTCAGTGACGGTAAAGAAGAACAAGATAATATTGATGGTGATGATGGTGATGAAATGATGAGGATGGTGGTGGTGTTGGTGATGATGATGATGATGATGATGATGATGATGATGATGATGATGATGATGATGATGATGATGATGATGATGATGATGATGATGATGATGATGATGATGATGATGATGATGATGATGATGATGATGATGATGATGGCGAAGCGAGTTCATGGATCGACCCATTTGCCACTCAAGATAAAAAAATATTTTAGGAGCGGTAGCGTTGGGGTTAGAGCACCGGCTTCTGATGCAGGAGGTTCGGGGTTCTAACCCGCTCCGGCGGCTGTATTTTTATTATTGGTTGAGTCGATTTCAGTATATTGTGACCGGCAAAGTTTCGTGTATCCTGCTCTGACGTGCCGTCGTCTTATGGAAATTTTCTTAAGACCAAATAGACTTTAAACTAGGAGAGAGCTCCGCACACATCGAACTACACATCAATCCACACATCAATCTACACATTAATCCACACATCAATCTACACATCGATCCACTTGGTTCCTTGCCATTACCTATGCACGATTTATAGAGAAACATTTCATGCTTGAATGGTTTTTCTCCTTTCTTGCATACTTTTTTCCTGTTTCGTTTCGGTGACTATAGAGGTCTTAGATTGGCTAGTATCAAAAGAAAACAGATTATCTCAAGCATGCCAACACAAGATGTGAAGACAGACTGATTATGGTCATCTTTATTTATGACAAGAAAATGGAGATCCATTTTTTTAATAGAGACATCAAATTAAAGTATGCTCATAGTTATAATATTAGACGAAATCATCGTGATACTCAACCGAATCGATATGTGTCGTACAGGCTACAACATAGTTCTATAATTATGATAACACTGATTACGATGATAGACACGATTATAAAACATGACATTTCAAAAGCATTATTCAGATGATTGGTGTGACCTACAAGTTAACAGAAAAAAATATCTTAAAAAATGCCACACGTGATTAACCCCCCCCCCCCCCCCCCCCCCAATTTTAGAGGCAAGCGTTTTTCTATATTGAGTCTATATTTTTCAAAGAAGCTCACTGGTAAAAATGAAATGTATTTGAAAGAAAAACGTTGCGCCCTAATAACTACTTTCAAACTAGAAGTGAAAAAAAGATGTACTGCGTTGCTGGTCAAGCTCATTTGAAATCAAACACCAAGAATTGTTTCTATTCTCTCTCTCTCTCTCTCTCTCTCTCTCTCTCTCTCTCTCTCTCTCTCTCTCCGTATTTGTCTCTATTATTATTCTTTCTATCTTCAAGTATTCATAGCTGTCCTCACCTTATCATCTCTATATGTTAGCCTGTCTTGTCTATCTCTCAGACTATCTCATTCTCTCTTTGACTCTCTCTATCTCTTTGTGTCTCTCTCTGCCTGTCTGTGCCTCCCTTTCTTTCACCGTCACATTTGTTTTGCTTTTTTTTTCTTTCTGCATATATCTAGAAAAGCTGGCCCTCTCTGCTTCTGTCTCTTTCTAGCTATTATTGGAGTTATCTATTTATCTAACCGAAGAATTACGGTGTCTCACTGTATGTTCCTTATTACAATTTTCATCGGTTCGCTAGCTTTCGATCTCTCCATCTCTGTCTGTCGGTCTGTCTCTTTCTTTATTTCTTTCTCTCTCCCTCTCTCTCTCTCTCTCTCTCTCTCTCTCTCTCTCTCTCTCTTTCTGTGTAGTTCTTTTCTTCTTTCGGCTACCCTCTCCTTCCACTTTAACTTCCTCTACCTCTATGCTAACATTTTTCAATCCTCACCAAGAACTGACGACGATTGTTTTCTTTCTCTTATTTTTCCTGTCAAATCCTTAACAGATACATCGCTGAACTTTCATTGTTGTTTTTTTTTTTGCCTTCTTACTAAAGCCCATTGGCTTTGTAAAGCTGTTGAATTTGGTCCAAGTATTTCTTCCTCAGGGCAATTCGCTTGTTCTTCATGGTCGGTGTCAGTAAGCCGTTCTCGACTGTGAAGAAGTTCGCTTCTAGGAATATGTCCTTCACCTGAATGAAGCAAAGGCCAGAAAAAGATACATATTGTGATAACTAGTTTCTACCAAGCTCTCTCAGAATAATGTCTTCTAGGTTTCATAGGAGTATGCTAAATAGCGACAAGTAAAAAACAAAACAACCAAAACTACACGAAGTCTCTGAGCGTAAGATGAAAAAAAGCAATCATTGGATTGACTCGTTATTACATGAATGCTCATTTAAAAACGTTATCATTTTACAGAGTGGCTTTGGTTAAAAATAGTATATGATCTGATCTTCTCCGCGCAACTTATTGTGGAGTAATAAAACTCTTGTTCTAGTTTCACGCCCCCTCGCTTCCATGAGGATACCTATACTAAAACTAGGACACTGGAACTCCCTGCTCGTTAGTTGAAATCACTACCGACTGTGCTCAACGTATGCAATGTATGAATACATGCAAAATAACTCTCGCTTGTCAAGTTTATACGTAAAAAACACGGTGACTATAGGACTTTTTGCTTAACCTACCATGCGTTTTAAAATTACAGTTTAGATACCAGCACCAAAGACTGCTGTAATATGTATCTGTACCGGTTCAAAGCTCATTATAGAGCTTAACCTCTGTTCCCAACGTCTTACGTGGAAACAATCTATCTATTAACGCTTGTTTAAAATTCCTTTTAGATACATGGGATATCACCTATTTTCACTTAAGTTAAAATGGATGAGTTTGCTTATTGTACCTGTTCGAAGGCCATTATTCCAGCTTTCTTGCCCTCAGCGATCATATCATTCAGAACGAGTTGCTTGGCACCCTGGAAGATTATCAAGATACAGAACAAATATCGTTACAACAGGCACAATGTCTTCTTTCATCCAGCTGGACAGCTGATTTATCCAATGTACTTACACCTAAGCGTACAGACTTATACCAATCTGTTTAAGCGAAGACGATCGCTACCCCGCAGTAATTCTTCGTATTTGCACTTCAAACATAACGAGATCAGACAAGATCAGATAGATTTTGCCTATTTGGTGTTGTAATTGTTGTTATTTCTTTTTTTAACACGACTTTTACAAATTCGATTAAACATTGGGAAAAATAAAACAGAACACATTATTTTTATTTATGATTTCTAGCTGTATAGTAACACCAAAAGTAGATTTAACTAGAACCAAAAATTACTGAGATTATTTTAAAAAATCCCCCATCTTTACCTCTCATACACGTTAATACACTCCTACGCATTTTCTCTAAGTGTTTTTAAAAATGTGTAATTAGTATTATGATGGAAAGTGGAGTCACTTATTTTAACCCCCCCCCCCCCACACACACACACACATACATTTTTGTAAATTGTCTTCTCTATGAGAGAATCCGATGTATAACATTTCCAGTCACATTATTCGTACACTTTAGAACCATCAGTCCCCAAATGGCCCATTACTTTTTACCGAGCATGGCAACCCGCATCAGAACAGTATGATTTCGATAAGAACAGGGTTTCTAAACAATTCAATTGTACCCAGTCGCACCAAGAAGAAAACAATTGAAATGGGAAAGGGAAAACCTATACCCTAATTATAAAAAGATATATCCTAGATCGAGGATTCGGACCACAAGGTCTTGAACATTTGAAAAGATACACAATTTATCTGGAAGGCATTCCGCGAGTTCAAGCGAAGTATGATTTACGACAATACACACGTTTTACACATTTCTCATTGCCCTAAAGCTAGAGAAAGGAGAAAAAAACGTACCCTTATATTATTAAACATACCCAGCCTCTTCTTTATTCCCTTAACCTCGCCCTAATAGGGCATCTAACTGGCACGAGAGGGTGAGCGTTAGTCTCTCAATTTGGAGATTCCGGATTCGAACCCCGCTATAGGTAAAACTTTTGTGTCAGAGACAGGACTCCTGAGATTTTCACACTGTCTTTGAAATGCAGCACGAAAAATGTCAAACGTAAGTCTTGGGAACCGTCCACAATAAAGACAATAAAGTGCTAACACTGGAACTTAAGCAAGAAACAAACATACCTGGGCCTTGCAGAATTCCTCCACCGTAGACGGAAAGTCGTTGCTGGGGCCCCACGATGCAAGGTAAACGTCGTCCGGAACAACAATGGCCATCAAACATGGCTGGCAGGGGAGGTCACGGCAAGAGAGACAGAGTGAGAGAGAGAGAGAGGGAAAGAGAGAGAGAGGGGAGGGAAAGAGAGAGAAAAGAGGGAAGAGAGACGCTTATAAAATGGGTTTCTTGAATGTATCGGGGAAACTTTAGTATCTAATGGTAGAACAGAATCTACCCCCGTGGCAGACAAATCTCGCCTGGTGATCATTTCTATACCTATTGATTCCTGTGGTAAAGCCAAATAGTAGGCTTGAAATTGGAGGGAAACGATAGCATTTTATTATTGCTCTCTCTCTCTCTACCTCTCTCTCTCTCTACGTCTCTCTACGTCTCTCTCTCTCTCATTATCTCTCTACATCTCCCTTTCTCTCCTTCGTTCTCTCTCTCTCTCTCTCAGTTTAATGTGACCGGCTGAGACAGGAGTCATGGTATCCCCACCCTGTCTCATGTGTGGCAGCACATAAAATAGTCAGACGTTGGTCTTGGGCCCCTCCACAATAGCCTGTATAGTGCTGATGTTGGACGTTAAACCAAATCAACAACAACTCTCTCTCTCTCTCTCTCTCTCTCTCTCTCTCTCTCTTTCTCACACACACACACACATACACATAAACACTTTCCTTCCCGACCGCCTAACTCCCATGTCAAACTTGCTAAGCTTTACAAAAGTATTTTAAACAAAGCTAGCATTATAATAATATATCCACACAACCATCCGATCGAAGTCACAAGTTGATAATTAAATGAGACTTTAACAACTATAACAATACCAAGATCTCAGTAATTAGACTTCTAGGAGTGTAAGTACAACGTTCTAATAAGTTTACAACCTGGATTAAGATTAATTTTTACTATTAGGAAGTACCCATAGCCCTGTATCTAAAATTTGCAACTACTACCTTTGCATTTACTACCTTTTGCTTTGCATACTGATCTGGAGTCGTAGGTACAGCGTCGTGGAATCTTACAACTCTATTGTCAAATCTTGAGACGAGTCGAAAGCTTACCACAACCTTGTACTAACGATCCCTCTTCTTTAAATTTGCACTTTTCGCATGTTATCATATGCAACTTTACTCTAAATCAGTTTTACACCTATTTCATATTTTTACGATCAGTGCGATATTTCGAAGTTTATTCAATACTTTATGTTTCTTTGAAAGTGAGATAATGTCCATACCTTGGTACTATCGCCATCCACAAAAATCTGCCCCACAAGAGAACTCGCTCTGTACACGTTCTCGATCTTCTCAGTGGCTACGTACTCTCCCTTTCAGAAAGAAAAAAAAAAAATCAACCTTCAATAATTTTACACTCTGTATGTTTTAAAAATCGCTTGCTCTTTTTATGTTATCTTGTTTATCAATGTGAATTTGTAAAATAAATTTCATTGGAAATATTTGACCCCGACCCATAGTAATTGCAGATAAATCATAATTAATAATTACTGGTGAGTTACTTTTTTTTGGAAGAGAAGGAATAAAAGTACAACGAAGACATTTACACAATATTCTTCGAGGAAGGAGAACATTGGCGTTTTGATTGATTAAGGACAAGTACAAACGTTGGAAGACACAGATTGATCTTACCCAAGGTAACAAGGGAGACACGCTAAAAAACGCGAACAATCAGTATCTTACCTGGCTTAGTTTGAAGACATTTTTCTTCCGATCAACAATCTTTAGGGTTCCATTCTGTAGTGATCATCAGAAGAATTGTACATGGCATTTTGTTGTTAAAGAGTAATATTCCTTACACAGTTAAATCCGGGAAATAACAGATGAAAAGGCATATGAAACAATTAGCCTTATAAATTCAAACCGTTTAATCTTTAGGTAATAAAACATGAATGTTAAGATAACAAATTAATGGTCTCAGTACTTTAACTCGACTCCTTGGTGCTCTAGGTGAGAGATTGAGGGGTTCGAATCTCAGCTACTACTCCCGTCTCCGTCTATAAGGTTCTTAAGAAAACATAGTGAGTTGGTTGATTTCTTAACATCCAACGCCAGTAGCATGGCTTTATTGTGGACGGGATCCCAAGACTAACGTCTGGCAATTTTATATGCTGCCCTCACTAAAAATTACGCACAAGTATGACAGGAAAACTCTCCTAGTTTAACGTCTTGGGGTTCTCAAAGAGAATCCTATGCGGCGACGCATTGCATGACCGAAAGTCTGGCTTTTTTACATGCTGATTGAAATTAAAACAACTACCTCAGCCGATAAAAATTTTAATTTTACTGACACTGGTCTGACAACACTTTCCCTCTATTCCAAAATAGTGTTCCTCACTCAAAATCACGCACAAGTATGACAGGCAAACTCACCTAGTTTAACGTTCTTGAGGTTTTCAATGAGACACATTCCATGATCGAACGACTGGCTTTTTTTTATATGCTGATTGAGAATAAAACAAATATCTCAGCCGATCAAAATTCTAATTTTACTGACACGGATTTAACAACTGAGGAACATCTAAACCTAATCAGGGATCGAATCCGGAACATCCCACTTTGAAACCGTGAGCTCTACTTTAAAGTCCACAATGTACATGTTTTATACAATATTCTGCAGTATGTATTCCTAACGTATGTGCAGTCCCAACCTCTTGCCATGTGCCGATATCTTCCGTGTGTAGCCAGCCATCGCTGTCCAGAGCTCCCGCCGTCTTCTCTGGCTGCTTGTAGTATTCGCTCATCGTGTATTGACTTTTAGTGACGATCTGTGGGCGAGAAAATAATAATATGATAAAGCAGTCATCAACTCGAACTGGCGAAAAAACAAAAACTCAATGAGGGAATTTTAACATATAAAACGCTTCGACTTTATTGAGTCTTCCTCAGTACACAAATGACAAGGAACCAAGGGTAAAGGCTAATTTGTTTGAATGACATTGTCCTTACATGTTTTACAACAAACCTTGATTATATAATTACTGCTATAATTGTCACAAAATAATTGGTTCCCAAAATCCTCTTCTCTGCCGTGGCTCATCATGTTTATAGTCTGCTCAAAGTCGTGATTTGGGTTGAACATATTTTGTTTTGAAGACATTGTTATTACCCTTTTTTGCTGGATCCAACTGTAAAAGCTGCAGGCGATATGGAATAATAAAAGGGCCTCAAACTATTTCAAATTGTCTTTGGCTGCTTGTCATAATTGCTTCAAGTCATGATATGGGATGAAGGTAACTCTTTTTTCTAACAATATTTCCCGGAATCCAACTGTATAAGCGTCAGAAAAAAATAATTTACCTAACAACTACTATATCAGAACAAAAATAAAACCATAAAATCTTTCTTATCTGGGTTCGTGAAGTATTCTCTCAGTCACGACCTGAGTTAAAGAAAGCTCGTTTCAATAATATATACCTAGATAATTTTTTTGCAGGACTGTAACAACTGTGTTATAGGTGACACCAAATTTGGATCTTTATAATTACTGCCATAATAATCATAACCTATAAAAACCCAATATATTTCAATTCTAGCCTGTTTTTTTTGTATTAACCCCTCATCATGCATCTGCTCAAAGTCCTAATATGTGATGAAGATAAGTCTTTTTTTATTGAGGTTATTATTTTTTTGCCTCATTTTTCACTAGAATTCAATTGTAGAGCGTCAAAAAGATGAGTTTGCACACATTGTCTTACAATTATTACTCTAAAATACAATACTTTGATAGCTGGTATGGTTGACAGCTAAGTAATATTATTGCATATGGAGCAAGAAAGAGAAGCCTTAAATTTATCCATCATTAATACTGTAATGCTAAATTGGTAGCTTAATGAGACCGATATTTTGTATGTAGATCCTTGTGAGGCATAGCATCTCTTCACAATCACTATTTTAGTATTCGTTATTGAATAATTATTCACTATTAGCAAAAAAGAAATTGGTAAAAAAAAAGTTTCAGGTTATCAGTGATTGTCCCTAATACAAGATAAGATTAAGCTGGCTACAATGTGTTTTTAAACTGTTAGGTTGGTTAGTTTCTTAACGTGCCACCTCAGCAACTAGACTGCCTTGTAAATGCGCCCCGCTACTACAGCGATGCAGAACGGAGAAACTAAAACTAAGACTTCTTTCTCAGCTGCCACATTTAAATGAGCCAACCCAACCAGTATAATTACAAAACACTGTCTGAGGAAGTTGGATAACTTATGAAAATGAATATGTAGTTTACATGTTCATGACAAGAACATCGAAAACAAAATAAAAGCACGAACCTCGCCAATGCCGTCCTTGGCGTAGAAGTTCATCTCGGGCACATCCACCAGTTTGATGTGAACGCCTGGCAAAGGTGGGCCCACATGGCCTGAGGGCGTTGGCAAGAGGGTTCAGAAATGGTAAACAGTGAATGGGTTCAATAAATTAATTTGTTTTAATTGCAGTGACTAGTTTTCGTTACGCCCAACGCCAGAAACGAGGATATATTGAGGGTAAGTCCCAAAATTAAGTCTAACATTTTTTGTAAAACCCTTATGTCCTGTGGGCATTGGTTGAGGGAGCGAGAAATAATCACAAGTTTATTTGGATTTTTTATTCGTTTTCTTAACGTCCAACGTCAGCAATGAGGATACATTGTGAGTGAGTCCCAAAACCAAAGTCTGACGTGTTGCGGGTATACTCAGACTTCCGTATCAGCCGGTCACGTTCT
The DNA here is from genome assembly GCA_003991915.1 of Elysia chlorotica. Lineage (NCBI taxonomy): Eukaryota > Metazoa > Mollusca > Gastropoda > Plakobranchidae > Elysia > Elysia chlorotica. The sequence continues at coordinate 11,081 of RQTK01001599.1, forward strand.
ACTGAGAGAGAAAACGGAAAGTAAATCCTCCTAACTGAAGGTTTTTTAAAATTTATACGTTTTGGTTACGCCCAGTAGAGTAAAAAGAGGAAGAGGCTTGAGAAAGGTGGGGAAAGAGGTAAAAATGGCTTGTTGCGTTTAAAGTTAAGTCAAAAGAAAGGCAAACGACAGGAAAGACTTTCACTTTCAGAAGATGTTTTGGGAGGCGACGACCCGGAAGGTGAGGAAGAGGAAGAAGGAGGGGAATGAAGAAGAGGAGGAGGAGGAGGCGGACAAGGAGGACGAGGAGGTGGAGGAGGAGGAGGAGGAGGAGATGGAGGAGGAGGATGAGGACGAAGGGGAAAAGGATGAAGAGGAGAACAAGAAAAAGGAGGAGAGAAGAAGATGAAGAGAATAAGAAAAATGAGAAATAGAAGGGAGGAGAGATCAGTTTGACTCACCTAGAGTGCTGTCTCCAGGTAGCGTGAGAGAGATTGGGATTGCTTCTGTCTGGCCGTAACCCTCCAATACCTGGTCGAGTGAGCGAGAAAATACAACACCAGAGTTTGAGACAATGATAATCACCAGGTAGTGCTGTGCTTACTCTCTTTACACATATCTTGTTGCTCTGAGAAGTATTGTCCCATATGTTTCAAAAGGCCATTTTGTCGTTCTTTCTATTCTATTTCGCGCCATTTACCTAAGCCCTCGCTCTCTAAAATATTTCAGAACGACTTTACTGGGAAATAAAGCTACTGTGTTAATACTTTTTTTTGTCAATATAAACAAAAATAGGTTTACTTAGTTATCATTTTCTTTACCCTTTTTCGATTACTCAAAGCAAGATTTGCAGATTCCATGAATAAAGTCAATGACTGGATTTTTTCTAGTGTTATTATTACCTTGTGCTTTTTACTAGTATATCTTTTTATAAACTTCAAATCATGTTGTTAAGTCATTTTACGGTATGTAACTGCAAAGAACCCTGTTAATGAATTTTGGATTAAAACGCTTTAATTATTTATTATAAATTAGAACCTAATGGGTCAGGAATAGGTAAATGATACATTATACGTTTTTCCAGAACATGACATATATCATGTCTTGCCCTACTATCATGAAAACTAGTATGAGGCTCTTTTGTTATATTTTAAGCCAGGTAAGTCGCGCACCAGACAACGTAGTAATTATCACATAATTTTATATACAGGCCACTAAAAGAACACGGAGACCAAAAACATCAATCGTCTTAACTAAACAGCACCCGTTAGCCGTTTAAATCAAAATAGGATCTTGAACGTTTACACACAATCGCCCATAACAGAGGAGAGTGGAAAACAGTGCTGCAGAAATTTACGGATCAGCCATGGCAGAGGAGTCTCTTTGTATATTTGTTTGTTGCAATATCAACACTATAATATAGGATATAATTTGGAAGGGTCCCGTGACGTCTGACAACTTTACATGCTGCCACGCAGAGACAGTGCTGGGATACCATGACTCCTGTCTCAGCTGGTCACATTATACTGACACCGATCAGTCTGTAGGGGATGAAATCATACAAAAATGCATTTTTTAAGCGATTATGGGTTTCCACCCACGGAACTCCAAATTGAGAGTTGGACGACATCTCAGCGAAATGGCCTTGATTCAAGTCCCCGTCTTCGTACAATTATAAAATGCTTTGGGAAGCTTATAGTTATACTAGAGGGCGTAAAACTTACAATCAGAGAGCACCACCCAAACTGTAGATACATGCAACTCACTATACACCCCAGGGCACATCTGAGGAAGGACATGACGTCAGCCGACAAGGGCGCCGCCCCTGAGAGGACCAATTTGACCCGCCCGCCCAGCTTGTCCTGGATCTTGTGGAAAATAAGCCTGTCCCAGATGCTGTCCCGTCTGATGATGTGGCTGGTAAAATATAGCGATGTTAGAGTACAAGTTTGTATTGACGGCAAGTCAGCACTATAAAGACTTCATTATGTCCATGCTATCCTAGACATTTAATACAGTGCAATAGTAATGCTGTCTGATTATGTGATAAGTAAAAGAACGATGTTAGAGTTAATGTATTTTCGTCATGACAGCACTGTAACGGCTGTGGTATGCCCATGCTATCCTAGACATTTAATACAGTGCAATAGTAATGCTGTCCCGCATGATAAAAAAGCGATGTTAGAGTAATGTTTGTATTTGCGGCACGCCAGCTTTATAATTATGCACATCTTGCCCTAGGCATGTAAAATAAACCGCCAATACCCCCTTTTACTAACACTTCTTTCAATATAACCAGTATGTTTCTACTCACTTGTCGATTTCTTTCCTTTTACTCGCTAGGGCCCATGAAAGCAATGTGGATTTTATGTAGGAAGTCTTTACATCGGCTTGCACCTTGGTGAAATTAAACGACATTATTTAAGTTCAGTTTTTATAGAGTGTTTCACACAAATGTCAAAAAGCCAGACACAAAACATTAGATATCATATACAAACTGCTTGATTTTTCATTCGCTTGTTGTCAATAATGTGCATATACTTAGGTTTGTACTATCTATTGTCACATTTCTTTATTCATATCACTCGTTCCTTCTGTCTTGGTCCCTGTCTGTGTGCCCATGGTCTCCGTCAGCGCAAGATAATATTTGCGGCACGCCAGCTTTATAATTATACCCATGATGTTCTAGGCATTTAATTTACAGTATATCAACGTCAGTACTACGTAGGCTATAAATATTCTTATGGACGCGTCACAGGACCAACGTCTGAAGATGTGGCTAGTAAAGAAACGATGTTATAGTTAAAGTTTGTATTTACGGCGAGCCAGCACAATAGAGAATGTATTATACCCATTTAATACAGTACACATATCATCCAATGCCAGCACTACATAAGCTATATTATGGGTTTTTGGACTAACGTTTGAAGACGAGATTTTTAAAAGAACGAAGTGAGAGTTCAGTTGAGTTGTTAATCGTATAACGTGACCATTACATAGGATGTATTATTAAACGGTCCCAAGACTAACTTCTGACAATTTTACGCACTCTCGCTCAGAGACAGTTGGTGCCATGTCTCTTGTCTCAGCTGGACACATTATACTGACACCGAACCAACCGTAGTAGACGAAATCGGACAAATACATTTTTGATCGATGGCAGTTTCGAGCTAGAGACCTCCCGATTGCGCCCCTTCACCCCTCTCCCTTAACCGGCTATTACAAGAACAATGTTAAAGTTAGCTGTTTTTTTAGTTTTTTATTTACAGCACGTCGGCACGATAACGACTTTAATACAATACACTAGTAACGGTTATTTATTTATTTCATGAATTGTTATAAATAAAAAAAAATCGGGTATTTGGTATGGAGTACAGAAACATATAGATAAAAATAAAAAAGTACGTTGATTGGTAGACATCATAGCATAATGTTTAGAAATACAGACATTACAGGTTTGGTTAATAAAGAGTAGCAGACTACTGTTATTTGCAGCTTTACACAACAATAAAAGCAGTATTTATCAAAATCTTAAGGATCTTTAAACTTTTATTTAGTTGAAGGGGAATAGTGTTTGAGAGTATTTTGTTATAATTGCATATTTATGGTTGTATAAAGCCGTGTCAGTATTGTACTAAAACTATTCTACTTAAAAAAAGGAGTGTCTACCATTAGATTGCAATGTCTGAAAGGTGTATGAGTATGAACAGGCGTAGGTATAATAAGGGTAAAATAAACCGGCAATACCACCTTTTGCTAACACTTCTTTAAATATAACCAGTATGTTTCTACTCACTTGTCGATCTCTTTCCTTTTACTCGATAAGGCCCATGAAAGCAATGTGGATTTTATGTAGGAAGTCTTTACATCGGCTTGCACCTTGGTGAAATTAAACGACATTATTTAAGTTATTTTTTTTATAGAGTGTTTCACACAAATGTCAAAAAGCCAGACACAAAACATTAGATATCATATACAAACTGCTTGATTTTTCATTCGCTTGTTGTCAATAATGTGCATATACTTAGGTTTGTACTATCTATTGTCACATTTCTTTATTCATATCTCTAGTTCCCTCTCTCTTGGTCCCTGTCTGTCTGCCCACAGTCTCCGTCAGCGCAAGGTATATATATATAATA
>RQTK01001599.1:31761-43065 GCA_003991915.1 Elysia chlorotica
CTCTCTCTCTCTCTCTCTCTCTCTCTCTCTCTCTCTCTCTCTCCCTCCCTCTCTCTCTCTCTCTCTCTCTCTCTCTTCCTCTCAGTCTCTCTCTCTTTTTGTGTTCCCTCCCCCCTCTCGTGTCCCTAACCTCAGAGGGTAGGGTACAGATCCCCCTTGGAGGCCTTCAGTACAGTCTTCCATACAAATCTATCGCAACCTCCGGAAGCTATAAATTCGCAAGACCCACAGATTGCAGGGCTCCAGTCAACGGACCCTCTTTGCATAAAAAATCGATCGGTGTGGCGATCAGTGTGAGGGGGCGCAAACAATGGAACGAGTTGTCCAGAAATAGAAAGCAAATCACCAACAACAAAAAATGTAGTCATGGTTATTTTTTTACACGAAGGTTGCGGATTTATTCACAAATATTTAATGAAAACACATTAACAAAATGCCACTGCCATACTCTAATTAGGACCATTTAACTGTTATGCTTACTTTTCTTTTTTTTTTTTGGGAGGGGGTGCGGAGGTAGTAAATGACTTGACTTAAGCGGTAAAGGGTTGGGCTCCTAATTGGGACGTACCACGTCAGAAAACCACGATCAATCAAAATTTAATTTGGTCGATTCGGTTTTAGTACAATAATGACCGACTACACACTATATGCAGCTGACGTTGGGAGTTAGCAAACCCATTCAACTAACCCCCTTCAAAGAAAGAGACGCAATGATTTACAACCCAGAGATTTGGGTGCATATCAGGACCGAGACTAATCGATCAGAATGATGAGGCATAAGGCGCAAACTATGGAATGAATTCCGATTTTAATGGCAGGCCGAGTCAACGAACTGACTGAAGTGAGCATAGCGAGGGTAACACTGATCTGCTTCTTTTATAAATTCATATGGTAGCATAGGGTTTGTTGGTGGCCTATACCATGGGCCGGAATGAGAAAGGCAAGGGTGATGTTGTTGTTGTTTCCGTCTCTATTCTAGCCTACACAGAAAACGTGGAACCCTTTAAAATGTTATAGCTAAATAAAATGTATGCATCCTATTTTGGCTATGATATCAGTAAAAATAATATTTAAATTTGTTCAATTCATGGACTCGACTCGTACTACTTTAAAAAACGTCCTGCTTCAATAATTTATGAAAGTTTTAGTTTCAACATTATGATTAATGTGCAACAGATTTCCTTAAAACTAAAAGGCTTGATACAGACCAACATTAAAGAATACAAAATGACAACAAAGCCAACTCTTGCCAACATTAAAGAATAATAAAATGACATTTCAACGTAGGCCACCTCTTACCACATGTCGACAACGTTAAATTTGACTACACGTAAGACCATTCTGAAACAACAAACACACCAGTCCTCTTCTACTTCTACAAAGTCCTAGGACCACGACCATACACAAAGTTTATTTATGTCCGACGGTCATTTCATTGTCCATATTTTGTTTTAATATGCACACTAGCTACAAGTACAACGACTGAAAAAACGTGTATCTACGTCACGCGTTGTTTAAGCTTGGAGTTGAAAGGAGCCTTTAGACACCTGCTCGTCCAGTTTAGCACACGACGTATTCAATTGTGATTTATTGCCAAAAAGGGACGAAAAGAGCGGTCCAATATAAACACAGCATATTCGTTGAAACGCCTTTGTGAACAATGCGAAGATTTCGCAATAGATCAACATAGCGATTTAAAAGTACCGTGCGTCCATGACGCATTGATTGGGGTTTTCGATAATATCATTGGTGCTTTTTTGTTATTCTTATTTTAGCAGCATACATACATGCATGTAGGAGAATAGGGAAGATATCATGGCGACAAAAATTGACCAACTACGAAGTGTTACAAAAATTGAACATAAGAAGAGAAATAGGGCAGTGTATTAGAGATAGGAAGCTGCAATATTATGGACACCTCATGCGTCATGAAAGTGTGATAAGAGATTAGTAGTAGTAGTAGTAGTAGTAGTAGTAGTAGTAGTAGTAGTAGTAGTAGTAGTAGTAGTAGTAGTAGTAGTAGTAGCAGTAGCAGCAGCAGCAGTAGCAGCAGCTAAATGGTGGTGGTGGTGGTACTGGTAGGGTAATCATCATAGTTGAAATAAGTGTAATTTATACTGGGGCAACAAACATGGTAGTGAAAATTTCTCCTAGGAATTGTAATATTAAGTACCTCTAATTTCTATTGTGTTTCTTTTCAACGCTGCTTTTATATAAAAGATGCTATTGAAAAAAGCTCTGCGGAGAAAACTTAAAAGTTCGTGGAGAGTAGAGACATTTTATTTAAATTCAAAGAAGAAGAAAAGGGAAAGAAACCTATAACAGCACCATAACAACTTGGTGTGCTCTTATTTGCCAGGGGAAAAAAAAAAAAATAAATAGGACACTCAACAATTGATTATCACAGCACACCCTTTTTAAAAGCAGTTTCCACATTTGAAATCATCCCGAAAGGCACTTTAATTACAATCCATCAATGATCAGGGTAATCCATACAGAGAAATGAAATGAATAGAACACACAGGAATTGTTAAGTGCGGCACCCTATTTCATTCATATTATTAAAAAATGTAACTGTCTAACCTGTTTAACTTTTCATGGGCTGTAAAAATAAAAACAACATACAATTAAGTAATGGCAGCCTAACGACCGCTTTTAGATCTATAATTAATTTTCAGCTGTTGGAAAAGCAAAAGGCAATACCGGCTGCTAGGACCACCGCAGTGGGAAGGATTAGAGAAGAACCCACAATTACACTAATGTAACTTGCATTGGCTTTTCACTCGGTCTAATGCGGAGCTGCCAACATGCCCCCCAAAAAGCGTACGGTAGGCCCTGCTGGTGTGTATATTTTTTTTTTTTACAATTTTTACCATAAGAATGCAAATTTTAATGATTGCTTAGTTTGGCAGTTCTGGACATGGCAATGATCCACCGTTCGGCTGTATTGAGGCTATTGACACAACCCGACTAAAAAAAGGCAAGGTGAGGTAGAAGTGTCCTATAGGACAGTCTGCGGCGTTGTCGTCACGGGTCTAAAAGTGAAGTGGGAGTAGATAAGAAGTTGACGCGGGCTACCACACAACTAGGTTTTATTGATCCCCAATGCATGGCGCCTACAGTCAAACTCAAACATACGTATGGTTTCCCAGACCTATGAAAATGACATAGCTAAAAATGTGAATCGGGGTAGAAAGAGGCGTCTTCAAACTCGTGAGGGCAATTGCCAGCTATAAGAGAGAAGGGTGGTTCTCAGAAATAAGTAAAAGGGAGGCTTGCTAGCGTTACACTTTTCAGCCATGACCATAATCATTCAGTTTACAGCCAAGGACATACATTCATACATTGTAAGCCACCCATGGTCGGCTGCGACTCGGACTTGAAGGCTAAACAGTTTCATGACAGTCACGCATGAGAGATTAACTTATACAACTGCTAGTTGAGTTCGTATTTTTCTCTACCTCATGAAGCCCTTATTCCATATACATATTAATCTTTCAGGCTTGGTAAAATTTCACAATGATAATTATTTATAGTAATAATGACCCTGCAACCTTATACACATACGTCTTTTCTTCCGAATGTATTACCTTTTAACAATATGTGGCTTTTCTGTTCATAGCTCCTAAAAAATGTTTAACACGTTTAGGGCTTTTTTTTCCTTTTAACAGAAAAACCAATAAAATTAAATATCGTTTTATATCTTACAAGTTACAGTGGGGAAAAAATTACTAACTTCCTTTTATGTGAACATGTTTCCATGACTGTACATGTCATTGAAATTATTATACGATTCAATTCTTTTTATGAATTGATGCTTTGTCCCATACAAAGGAAAACTGCATCAAATTACATCAGTTATAAATACGTTTGCCCTAATCCCCGAGGTATCACCATCAGATTATTATTATTATTATATGTTTGTCCGTATGTCTGTCCCTCTCTCTCTCTTTAAATGAAATGAATATTGCAACATCAGTATAAAGAAGTTAAAATATTGCATGTTTTAAACCCTTTTCTCATAAAGAGGTATTCCAGTATTGCAACAACCCAAGAGCACTAAATCTCAACGCTGCCATAATAGCTACAGGTAATAAATTAGGTTATTATAAAGTGGTACTGATGTTCAATACTATAGTTTAAAAAAAAAGGTGAATACATGTGTATCTTTAAAATTGCTTATCTTACAAAAATAAACTCACTAAAACAGTCTTTGACATTCATAACATCAATTTTTTTATGAACATATTTAAAACATCCCATTGAGTTATTTTTCTATTGCGTAAAAAAAAAAAAATTGAGAAAGAGGCTCCTTTACTGAAAATAAGTACAAAACAATGATAACAACTGCTTTTATCTGTATTACATTATTTTAAAAAGATTAATAATAAAAGTTAGAAATAAATGTTACTACCAAATAAAAACAATGTCAATATTCTCACCTTGTTGGTACATGGTAAATCCTTGTTCTCAGCAAAGTGAAACCTGAAATTTGTTAAAACAAAGAGGATGATTGTACATGGGTATCTCTGTGTGCTAATACAACAACGGAGAGGGGAGGAGAAGATTTATAAAGAGCTGGATAAACATAGTTTTAGGGGATGATATACTTTAGTCTGAAGTGAAAAGCAGCTTCTAATCAGAAGTTTTTGGATCAGGTGGCCTTGCTTCCTACTGTTCTGTCAGTACCAGTATAAGGCAATCAGCAGAAGTCTTGTGTATCCTGTTTTGAGGTGCTGTCGTCCTTAAGGACCCTCCCTGAAAACATCATGCACGTAGACAGATTTGCCTTTTCTGACCAGCCCTTTTAGTTAGACATACTAATCACACAAAAAGATTTTTAAAAAGCAAGTTCTGTAAGGTTATGAGATCAAATCTGTATTTTTTTTGCAAAATTTGAATAGATTCGGTAAGAACTTACAAATTCTGTGCCTCTTTAAAAAACTACAACAAAAAACTGTTTGCAATGAGGATGCACAGCAAGTAAAAAATCCATTGGCATTGATAGAACAATACTATTAATACGGCGGAACTCTAAAAAGGGGCTTTAGCAAAATTAAGTGTGCAGCACCAAGTTGTAAAGCTTCCTTCAAATCACTCAGGGTGTGAGCATGAATTTGAATGAAGAATTAATTGTCTTTATCTTAAGTAAAGTTAAAGATTCAGTGCATTTAATTATTAATATTGATTATTATTCATCACATATTTGGAATTGGCTAAGTCATGAAATGGATACCATAATGTAGAAAGTGACATTGATTATTCCAACCTTAAAATTCTTTGATGAGTTTAAATAAAGTTTTTGTGGATAGAAAAGTGTAGGGTCTGTGGAAAAGACAGACAACATCATTTCAACAACAACATACCTATTTATTTTAGATATGAGTCATTAGATATGATTTTAACATTATATCCATATTGTATGTAATTTAAGTGCTAGCCTTTTTTCTTTGATTATAAAGGAAAAGCCATAGTACTAGTACTAGTAGTAGTCAAATTTATCATGCACAATTTAGTTTTCAAACCAGTGCTGAGAATGCCCCAAAACAAAAATGGGTTCTTTTGTTTTTACACATCGTAAAATAGGCAAATGTGGCCATTCAAGGCTGGTTTACACGCTAATTTTTTAAAACCAAAACACTTTTTAAGTAAAGGAAAGAAAGAAATAGACAACTTTCACACATTCTGTTTGTTTTTTTAAGTCATGAAATGCTTGCACCCATATACTAAAAAAAGGCAACTGATTTACAGGCAACGATATGAAAACTGTGGCAGGCTTGACAAGCAGAAATGGATCAGTGGTCTAGCAGGGATCAGCTGGTTTGGCATTGAGGACAGGCTTAATTGAAACAGCATTTTTTAAAGGCTGGTCCCAGGAGAATGCGGGTAAAGGTGGGACTAGATTTATCTAGCCATGGTAACACTCAGAGTGTATGATCCATGGTGTAGCACAAGACATTGGCAATGAAAATGAGACTGCTTGTGACAAACTCAGTAACACAATGGCCATCATAACTGAAGATTTTATCAGTGGTCCAGCACAGAAGCAGAAGACATTGGCAGTTACAATTAGAAATAACATAAGATAAGAAAACATTTACACTAAGACTATCAGAAGGAAGAAGGCACCTTCTAAGATCTCTTCTTTGCCATGCTAAAGTTCTTCTTTTAGCCTGGTACCCACACAAAGACTTTACAACTGTTTGAAAAAGCCTGCAATAAGTGTTTGTTTCTTTGCAGGTGCTGGTCTCTGTTGCTTTACTGACTGGCCGGCTGTTTCAGAAGCATTACTCTGATTCTTAGCAGGCTTTGGTATGTTGTCTTTTGGTGGCTGGGAGGCTGTTTCAGATGTACTTTCATGTGTCTTTGCAAGTGTTTTTTCGCAGCCGGCTGCATGTCTGCTGAAGATGAAGCAGACTGTTTCTTTCTTTCTTACACTTGGTTTCTGCTGAGCTTTGGGTTGACAGGATCCTTTTGTGGGTTTTTCTTGGCAAAGAAAATATGGGCAGTAGAGTTGTGTGACTGCAAACTGTGTTTGATGGTTGATATGATGAATATGTCTGTATGTTTAAGTTTGTTTTAAATTGGTAACGATTTGGTTGATTCCACAAGAGCCCCATGAAAACATGATATATGACAGTCCTGGCAACATTTGTGAGCAGTGGGTATGGTGCAGTACACACTTGCCCCAACCATGTGTCAAGTCTTTTAATTTTGTCCAGGGCAGTGTCTGTCTGAAACATTTTCACCTCTGCCTTGAACTTGTTCTCCTGGTCCTTCAAAATGGACAACAGCTCCACGAATGTATTCATGAATAGCAGGCAAGTTGTTGAGTCTCTCTATTCGTAGTCCTTTCGTGCCTGAATGTAGACATGCTGTGCTTTTTTCTGACAACACCCGCGTAGTAAATCTGTGGCATGCCTTTTTTTCAGCTGATTCTGTTTTTGTTGCCTATAGAAGATTAAAGACTGGCATAAAACAGACTTTTATCTTCCAAGTCGACCCTCTATATGTTTGTCTCATTCAAGGCCTCTGGTTTTATGAAATTGCCCATCTGTTGATTGTGATGGAGGAGATGCATTTTGGGCTAACAACTTAGAAAAAAATTCAAAAAATGGTCAAGTTAAGGCAAAACAGCAGTGTAAATGAATTGTTGTGGTGACTAGGTGATGTGTAATAATTTATCCAGCCTTTGCATACCTTGCCATCGGCTATGGCTGTTTTTGAATGCCAAGCATTCACCCTCTTCAGCTCAGTCAAAGCTTGCATGCCTTCACAAGAAGACTGTGCAGTCTGTATGATATATCCTTATACAGCTTACGAGAATTCGGTTGAAGATAGCAAGAAAAGTAGACAATGAGAGGTTCAGGAACAGCCAAGTGTCCAAGGAGAGATGCAAAACAGAGAGTGGGCAACATATTGCGTTTTTGTTAATGAAGAAAAAACCAAAAGGCGGCACACTGTCAACATTCTTCGACTCTCCATCTTGACTACTTTTCTAAGACTGCGCCAATATTAGGGCTGAGTAAAAAATTCAGCCCATTTCAAAAATTGTATTGGGTAATCACTTGTTTCCTATTTGATGACGATTCCAAAAAAAAAAATACTTAACAAGTTGACATAATGGGATTGGCAATCGCTAATCATCTTAATGTGCATAAATTCATCCAGCAGGTGGGTAAAAAAAGCGATTCACTGTACTTCTTTTTTTCATTTCATTATGAAAAAAGGCTTTCCAGAAAAGCAGAACAGCTGATTCCTTGAGTCGAAGTACGCCTTTAGTCTAAAGATTCTCAGCCCTGCAAAAAGATCTTTTCTGAGTGTTTTCAACTTCTGTGTCAAAAATGTGACACTCCCTTTCGGTTTTGCCTGTTTTTTCATTTCAAGAGCTCTTCTAAGTTTTTATTTAAGATCTTCTCAAATTGATTTATTCAAATTTAATGCACTAGTTTCCTAAAGGTAGATGCAGAGAGGACAATCAGCTTGGCTTGGGGAAACAGCCGTGGTTGGAGCCCAGCTCCCAATTACCCTATAATTTTTTTCCCCTTCTAGTTCTACTTGATTCTATGTCAGTATTTAATGTCATTGTCAAAGTTGCATTGGGGTCCAGTTGCTGCAGGTCTTGGACACAAACTAGGAGAGTTGTTTGTTTGTTTTGTTGCTTAACACATAATGCCAGAACTACAGGCTATTACGGACAGGCCCCAAGACTGACATCTAACAATTTTACGTGCTGCCACAGAGACAGAGCGGGGATACCATAGCTCCTGTCTCAGCCAATCACATTAAACTAGCACCGACCCAATCAGTAGAAGATGAAATTGAAAGGGCTCGAACCAGGGACCTCCTGCGTTGAAAGCCAATGTTCTATCCCAGGGCCACCGCTTCCCCCCACAAACTAACTTTACTAAGAGAGAGATTGAGTCTTCACAGGCTGCATGATAAACAATATCCGTAAAAACATTGGATTTTTATAGTAGTGTTATCTTGGCATGACTAGATTTTCTATAGCGGAAGCTTGTTTACTTGACCAAATTTTTTAATCTGGAACCAAACGTCATGTTAAACTACTGTACCCGTGTACGAAATACAAACAGTTTTACTTTAAATTCACTGGTACCCGTAAACGAATAAACGGTTATATACTGGTACCCGTGTACCAATAAACGCAGCCTTGTTGTTTATTAATATTATTCCTACTTACCAAGCTAGAGTCGATTATAAAAATAGGATCTATCTGTAATAATTCTTACAGAAGCAACCAAAACTCTCAAAAGATACACATCAATCTAGATCTATCGAATCTAGTTCTTTACAAATCGAGAAACATGTACGTAGATCTAGATCTAAATATAGAGTTCTATATGTAGATCAAGAATCTAGATCTCTAGACCTAGATCTATCTAGATCTAGATCTAGATTTGTAGATGTAGATGTAAATTTGTCACCTCAAAAGTAACATTCGGGATTTCATCCTCTTCATGAAGAGGTTAGAATATTAGAATGAAACATTACAATGAATGGCTCACCTTTTTTATTCAGCCCAAATTTACTCGAAAATGGATTTGGATCTCTATCAATTACAGATTAGACCAAAATTTAGAATTATACTGATGTTGAAAATTCAGAAGATATGAGAAATGAGAGACAGACAGATCAACAATCTGTGGTAGACCCAGTGGAAGTGATATTCACATCTATTTTTAGCACTCCTGTCTCCTCGTAAAGTCCGGGTTCTGTTTTATGTCATGTCAGAATTTTATTAGAAAGCGGCAGAGCTGCATTTATTTTTTTGTAAAAGTATAACATAAAACGTATTCAGGTTTTAATAAATTATGCTGGTGTTATTTTTTAAATTTGTAAAAAATAATATCAATAAAATGCTATTATACTGCACTGAAAAAGAAGAAAATACTTAAATTTGACCAGTAAAAACTAACCTGGTATAGCACAAGTAGCCTACAAGTTGCCAATGGGGTCAAATTAATGGGGGACCCCCCCCCCTCTCCCTTCTTTCTAAACAAATAAGTTATGGGCTGAATGACTGAAATGTGTCAATGAAGGGTATGAAATGGTTATCCCTATCTTTACTGATGGTTGTTCGTTTTGTTTATTGTCAACTGCAAAAAGGAGCTGTATTTCCACGAAATAAATAACGGATTGACCACTCCTACAGACAACCCCCCCCCAAAAAAAAACAAACAAAAAAAACAAAAAAACAACAACAACAAAAGCAGAAAACAACCACAAAACAAAACGAAAAATTAGTAATTGCAAAACAAAACAGCAGCAAGAACAACAAGAAAAATTCAAAACAAAGGAGCAAAGAACATAAGTTAATGTGATACCAACAAATCGAAACATTCGGACATGTTTAGAGTTAAAATGATGTAAGTAATGTATACAAATTTGTATTAAATGTTTTATCGAATGGCCCAAATCATATTTCAGAAAAGAACAACTAACAACAAAAAAACAAAAACAAAAAAAACAACCCCCGAAATGACAAAAAGAAAAAGAAAACAAACAAAGCAAAAAAAACAAACAAACAAACAAACAAACAAAAAATACCCTAAAATAACAAACTTCATAAAACAATGCAATTTGAAAATTGATACTAAAGTGTGATTGTTTCAAACGTTTTAAAAAAGGTGAACAAGTTGTATAATAAAGCAAGTAGGCCTATGCAGTTGTGGGAAGACAAAAAACAAAAAAAAAACAAAAAAAACAACAACTCAAACTCACATTAAGCACCGTAGCCTAATAATGTTTTAGGTCTGTTTATTTATTTATGTATTTTTTATTTGTTTGACAGTTTATTTTCATTTTCTTTTGTTATTTGTGTTTGTCGTCGTCGTTGTTGTTGTTGTTGTTGTTGTTGTTGTTGTTGTTGTTGTTGTTGTTGTTGTTGTTGTTGTTGTTGTTGTTGTTGTCGTTGTTGTTGATGTTGTTGTTTTTTTTGTCATAGGTGTTGCTGTTATTGTTATGTACTGCCGTCGTCGTCGTTTTGTTGTTGTTGTTGTTGTTGTTGGTGTTGTTGTTGTCGTCACAGTTTGCTTTAATTTGTTGCTTGTTTTTTTTTATTAGGGCTCATTATTGAGACTTTCTTAGGCGTACTAAAATCTTTTTTAAATTGCGATTATACATTAAATTTTGAGGATGGTCGAAATGTTGGCACTCCTAAAACAGTAGAGATCTATGGCCTTACTAGCCTAAATTATCATTAGTACGTGTAGGCTACTTTTATTCAGGAAAATGACTGCGTTTCTTTCAATTTGCTTTTTCAGTCTTCAATTTCTAGGGAGCAATGGATGTTTGGGTTGACAGATCTGCTAGCTTAAGATTTTAATCGTTTCTTGTGCTTGCATGGTGGTATGCACTGAAAATTTTACGAGCGGTTCCGACACCAAAAGTTACCTTGGTTACGGTACTTGGTAGACTATCAATAATAATGATGATGATGATAATAGTAATAATAATAATAATAATAATAATAATACTTGACGTACGTTCTTTAACTTCTGACACCATGTTTCGTGTTTTACTTACACGTATTATAGAATTCTAGAACTTAGTTATGGACACAAATAAAACATGTGGGAAGACTGTCAGCCATTTTGATCAAGTGTTTATTATTGTAACTCTTTTACATAGGAAAGCTGTAAGGATATATTATTAGTATAATGTAGTCCAAATAACTAAACAATCAAATATAATGAAAGTCAGTAGACTAGTAGAAACCCAAACATCCTTTTACTTATTAATTTGATCACATCATTTTCTTGTGACATCTAGAACAAACCG
>RQTK01001599.1:47110-65473 GCA_003991915.1 Elysia chlorotica
TCAATCTCTCTCTCTCTCTCTCTCTCTCTCTCTCTCTCTCTCTCTCTCTCTCTCTCTCTCTCTTTTGTCTCTCTATTCCTATCACTTTTATGTCTCCCTGTTTCTCTTTACAAAATGTTTCGACCCTTCTCTTTCATCCAATATCTCTCTGATCTCTTTTTCTCGCTCGCCCCCTCTCTATCTTTTTCTCACTCTGTCTCTTTGTGTCTAAGTCTAACTGTCTGTCTCTCTCGCTCTCTCACTTTGTCTCTATCTCTTTGTCTCCCTCCTTCCCCAAGTCTCTCTATCTCTCACCTCTTGCCTGAGAGGACGTAGAGTGTGTCTATGTTCGCACGCGCTGTCCGGCCAAGCTCAATGAACTTCGTCTCCCACGATTCTGTGATGGACTCCATCTATTAGGACAATTAAAAAAAATAACAATTAAAAAATCACAAATAAAGAAAAGTAAGACGAATAGAAGACTCTTTCAAAAAAAAAACCCAGCAACCCATAATTCACTGACAGTCACAGAGCGCTAGGGCAAACTTTATCAGCCTGTGTATGCATTCAATTTGTGATACTAAGGAAAAGTTTTATTTCAGGTGAGTTTACGGACTTATTCTTTTTGCTATGATTGTTGTTGTTGTTTTTGTTGATCTTGCTATTGTTGTTGTTGTTGTTGTTGTTGTTGTTGTTGTTGTCGGCGGTCGTGGCCTACTGGTGTTGTTATAGTAGTTGCTGTTGTTATTGGTGGTGGTGGCGATTGTGGTAATAGTATTTTTGTTGTTACTGTTGTTGTTGCTACTATTGTTGTTGCTGTTTCTGTCTTTGTTGTTGTTGATGATGTTGTTGCTGCTGTTGAGGATCTATTATTTTGTCCCCTGTGAATTTGTTCTTCTGTGTGTGCGCGTGGATATCTAAGGGCTGTAACCGCCCTGATACTGTTAGGCGGCGTATACAGGCTGACCTCCCCCTAAATGCTGAGAGAAGAGAAAGATTAAAGAGACCGTATTGGTTTGTTTATGTTGTTGTTGTTGTTGTTGTTGTTGTTGTTGTTGTTGTTGTTGTTGTTGTGAGTATTGTTTTCGTTTTTTGTTTATGTTGTTGTTGTTGTTGTTGTTGTTGTTGTTGTTCCTAATGCTGTTGTTATTGCTTTTATTACCGTTGTTGTTGATGTTGTTGTTGTTGTCGTCATTGCTGCTGTTGACGATTCTGGATGTAATTGTTGTTGTGTCATCGTTGTTGCTTTTTTATTGTTATTTTTATGCTGTTTTCATGGTTTTTGATGTTGTTGTTGTTGTTGTTGTTGTTGTTGTTATTATTATTGTTGTCGTCGTTGTCGTTGTGTAGTTGTCTCTGTTGTTTTCCCGTAAAAAATAAATCGATACCTTTCGTTTACTTATTTGCAACAAAAACCTTTATTTTATCTTGTCTGAATTGAGCCTTCCATGGATTTCTGTTGTTGATCTATCATTCTTCTCGTTACATCTCTTGTAAACAAAGTGTCTAGTAAACTTAACAACGATCTCCCCTTAAGTGAGTTGCAAAGAGTAAAATAAAAACAAATGAAGCAATTACCAATTTATATTTTATTTTGAAATTAAAAGAACAATTGTGACCTATCGAAAATAGAGTTCTCAGTGTGTGTGGTTTCTTCTGGTTTCTTTGTTTTAGTATATTTTGTTGTTTTTATTTTTTTTTTTTTTTATTTTTTTTTTGGGTGGGGGTGGTAACTTAATAGCACCTCTGTAGTTACTAAAAT
This sequence comes from Elysia chlorotica, assembly GCA_003991915.1. Taxonomy (NCBI): domain Eukaryota; kingdom Metazoa; phylum Mollusca; class Gastropoda; family Plakobranchidae; genus Elysia; species Elysia chlorotica. The sequence goes on from RQTK01001599.1 coordinate 48,852, forward strand.
AATAAGTTTAAACTATACATGTAGTAGTGTGTGTACTTAAAATCTCAGATTTTACCCTGGGGTGTATGGCGGTGGCGCCTCGTAGAGCGGCTGCTGTGTCACGTAGGCAGGCTGTGTAGGGTAGGGCGGGGCCGAGGGGCGCATTCTGGGTTTCTGGGGTCCTGTTGAGGCTCGCTTGGGGCGTCAAGGGTAGGTCAACCCGTCAAGGAGTCAGGGTGAGCAGTGGTCCTGTTGACTGGGCAGGAAAATGAAGGAGATTGGTTCGTGAGATGATCCCTTGGTTGTTTAAAAGAGGATGTGAATAAGCAGGCTGTAGGACAATAGATAGATAGATAGATAGATAGATAGATAGATAGATAGATAGATAGATAGATAGATAGATAGATGGATGGATGGATGAATGGATAGATAGATAGATAGATAGATAGATAGATAGATAGATAGATAGATAGATAGATAGATAGATAGATAGATAGACTGACAGACAGACAGACAGATAGATAGATAGATAGATAGATAGATAGATAGATAGATAGATAGATAGATAGATAGCTGGATCGATAGATGGATGGATGGATGGATGGATGGATGGATGGATGGATGGATGGATGGATGGATGGATGGATGGATGGATGGATGGATGGATGGATGGATGGATGGATGGATGGATGGATGGATGGATGGATGGATGGATGGATGGATGGATGGATGGATGGATGGATGGATGGATGGATGGATGGATGGATGGATGGATGGATGGATGGATGGATGGATGGATGGATGGATGGATGGATGGATGGATGGATGGATGGATGGATGGATGGATGGATGGATGGATGGATGGATGGATGGATGGATGGATGGATGGATGGATGGATGGATGGATGGATGGATGGATGGATGGATGGATGGATGGATGGACAGACAGACAGATAGACAGATAGATACATAGATAGTACATATATATATATATACATATAAAGAAGAAAAAAAAACAACTAGCAACTGAATGTATGCAAGGGGCAAACTGGCTCAAGTGGTAGAGCGTTGGTCTTCAGATCGGGAGATCCGCAGTTAGTATCCCACGAACGGCAAGTTTATTTGTCCGATTTCGTCCCCTGTAAGTAAGCCTACCTGTCGGTATCAGATGTAACTGCGGGTGTGAGTATAAGTACACAAGTGAGACAAGAGTCATGGTATCCACGCCCAATCTCATGTGTGGCAGCACATTAAATTGTCAGAAGTTAGACTCGGGGCTCGTCTACAATTAAGGTCTATAATAGTGTTAGCTCCATAGATATAACTTAACATTTTACATTACTAGCTTACAATTCGATTCTTTATTTAATCTTAATTTTTCACAATCTCTCTACTTCACAGGTTATTCTGTAAATTTGGTGTCGTTTGTTCAAACTACAATCGTACTTGTTTATTCACATCCATGAAATTGAGCAAGTTCAATATCTTTAAATGCTTGTAGCAAATTTAACAATGTGTACGCACATAGATGATGCCTTTTTACAATTTTTACTGCAATATTTTCCTTGTTTTGTTTCCAACCATGCAAAAAACTACATGCATCCAGATTAAATAAAGGACATATTCAAAAAATGTAATAAAAACAATAACAAAAAATTATCTCAATAATATTGATTAAAATGATTATTCTTCTAACTTTCTCTCAAAACCTTCAAACATCTAGAGCTATGCTGTATACAGTCTCTTTGGTGTTCGATAGACTTAGTATTTTCAAAGTTTACAAGAATAATCTTGAACACTTTCCGGGTGACACCTCTACACAACTTTCCCTTCCAGGTGTCACCTCTATAATCTCGATAGTCTTCAACATTATTGATGGAGTAAGCGTTTCATAGCATTGTGGAAACTTGTCAACTTAGCGTTGTACTAAATTGATATTTATTTAAAATATAAAGATAACAACTCAAGCACCAAAAATAAACGAAGAGGGAGAAACAGAAGACAGACAGACAGGCGGACGGACAGACAGGCAGAGAGACAAACAATGCAGAAAAGATACAGACAGAAAGACAGACAAGGCAGGAAAGATACGGACAGACGGACAGACAGACAGACACGTCAGGAAAGATACATGCAGAAAGACAGACAAACCAGGAAAGATACAGACAGACAGCCGGACAGACAGACAGGGACAAGGCAGGGAAGATATAGACAGACAGGCAGACAAGACAGGGACGATATAGACAGACAGACACGGCAGGAAAGATACTGACAGATAGACAGATAAAGCAGAAAAGATACAGACAGGCAGACAGACAAGTCAGAAAAGATACAGATAGACAGACAGACAGCCAAGGAAGGAAAGATATGGACGACAGACAAGAAAGGAAAGACACAGACAGGCATGCAGACAGAAAGAGACAAAGACAAAGGTAGGTGGACAGAGACAGCCACACAGAGAGAACGACAGAGGCAGAGATAAAGTCGTTCTCTCTCCCTCAATCTGTCCTTTTTTCTCTCTATCTTTTCCTCTTTCTCTCTATCTCTCTGTTTGTGTCTCTCTTTCTTTCTCTCTAAGATTCAGTGGATAAATATAGCCATGAAACCAGTGTGCTCAGTTGGTTTAACTAATGCAGGCTTTGAATTTCATCTAAATGTTTCGCTCCAATACAGTCATTCATTGATCCGTATTATATATCTGTAACAATCCTCTAAGGTTACGGAATATATATACACATAATTTTCTTTTAACCGTTTGGCTACCATTCGCTTCTTAATAAATGATCTTGGTATATGTGTTTTTGTTTTAATATATCTATATAAACCTATCTCGAACTACCAACTACCACATTAGACCACATGACCAATTACGAGCGTAGTTATAAATGCGGTTTAAAACATGAGACATAGAAAATAATTTTACGTAAGGGTATCATGTTTTTATAAAAATAACACTGGATGTGATGGTGACACACAGGCACTATTGTATATCAGTTATATTGCTAACACACCCATTGTATTAGCTATCGCAGTTATTGTGCTCGCCACTCAAACTATAGTGTATTATTGCTGTGGCAGTGATGTTACATTTCGCCACAAAATTACGCTGGTACGTAGAATGAGAATGGAACGGTAGAGAATAGATTAATGATGTATGTACCTGATGAGGGTGGAATGATGGTGGTGATGATGTTGATGATGATGATGATGTTTATGGGGATGATTATGGTGATGATGATTATTATGATGATGGTCGTGGTGATGGTGATTATAATGACGATAATGATGATACTGTTGTTGTTAATAATGCTTCTGTTGATGCTGTTGCTGCTGCTAATGATGGTGGTGATGATGATGATGATGATGATGATGATGATGATGATGATGATGATGATGATGATGATGATGATGATGATGATGATGATGATGATGATGATGATGATGATGATGATGATGATGATGATGACGATGATTATGATGATGATGACAAAGCAATAAAATATATTTAATCTAACTTATGTTAAAATAAAATAAAATGCAAATGGTACAAAATAAAAGTAATTAACTCTATCCTTTTAAACAAGCATTTGTTATGAGATAATATTAATTTTAATAATATTGATTATCATATTGCCATCTGTCGACACGAGAAAGACTAAACAAAACTTATAACTATTTTATCAATATTAAATAACTTTTTATAGCTTAACTGGAAACGATAATAATGTTAGTTGTAAGACTCATTGTAATGAATTGAAATCCAGTGTGTCCAAAGTGTAGCATACGTTTTAAATACTAAAGGAGTTAAAACAAAACGATCGCTGCTTACCAAAATATCAAAATCGACGAAAGAAGATACACCTCAAATCCGTCGTCAGTTATCCAGATGTATACCTATGGAACCTTTTGACTTATTGCATACCTTTAATGAACTATAAAAAAATCCTCGCAAACAAAATTCGTCAAGATAAAAAATACCAACGGATGGATGTGCTCAAAGTGCTATACGTTTGGCTGTTGAAATCATTTGAGTCAGTGTGAGCTTCGCCCTACCTCTAGCAGCGAGGAGCAGTTCTATGACAGGTGCATTGATGGTACCAGCTGTTGTTTCATTAGCATGTGATTGATATGGGTGTCCTGTTTGTTATGTCTGTGTGAATGCGTTGTGCGGGTGTGAGCCAGACCTAGATGCCTTACCATACCGGACTAAGCTTATAACGACAATGTAGACGGTGGGTAGGAAACCTGTATTGGCAGCTAGTTAGCGCTCTATCGTCAACCAAAGAGGTTAATGAGCGAACATGTTTTTTCATAAGCGGACAAAATTTACCCGCATCTAGGTAAAGAGAAATATAGGCCAACTTGAGGGACCTTAACATGTCACCCGGTATCTGTGTTTGGATCGCGAAGCCTGCACAGTACTGTGCGTGAGCCATTACTAAATTAGGGATGAGCATTGCAGTGGCTCTTCATATAATAACGTGTTTCAACTAAGAAAATAAAATATTATGCCTGTGCACAGCTTTAGTTAATTGCTCATCTTAAAATCAACATTATGGGTGAGAAAAAAAAATTCGTTAACGCACTTTGGCGATGGTTATTGATGATAATGTTGATAAAAATATTAATAGAGTTTATTTATAGGGCGCCATATCCAATTAGACTCCGCTCGAGGCGCATTTTACACACTAAAATCTCATTTTAAAAGAATTATATGGAACATAGATTATGATACAATCATGTCATAAAAAAGCATTCATTCATACAAGAATATGGTTTGCATGCAAAATTAAGCTAAGTGGTTCGAACAAAAATGTTAAGCTTAATGCGTTTTAATAGTTTTTTAAATGTCGCTCCTGAGTCAGCGTCTCTCAATTGTTGTGATAGACTATTTCAAATTTTCGGTGCAAGTGCACTGAAATCTCTCTCACCATACCTGATGATGATGATGATGATGATGATGATGATGATGATGATGATGATGATGATGATGATGATGATGATGATGATGATGATGATGATGATGATGGCGATGATGATGATACATAATATTCAACAGAAACAGCATTATTATCAACGCAGTTGCATGAGCATCTAAGCCAACGAGCAAGATTCATCACCAACGCTAAATAGGACCCAATGGCAACCTTTGAGAGTGTTTGAAGATGCTGATCCTCTAACATTGCTTTTTACTCAAACAAAGTGATCTGATAAGTTTTCATTTAATTTTCATCGTTGATCTAGAAATTTTGTATTCATAAAATGTTCTTTTGAGCATGTAAATTAAGTCATCGCGAACTTTTATTGCACAGTCATGTAGGCTTACTTTTGCTGTCTTCCGAGGTTGGAGAAATTTTGATGAACTGCATAGATGATGCACGGTTACTACGGGAGAGTCTAACCCAAGCACTCTTTTCTATCGGATCACTAAACAGATGGGCAAAGTCAAAATGGCTGCCCCCTTTGTGTCAAGCCAAACTAACATTTGACGGCTCAGAAATTGAAAATCTATGAACCTGACGATTCCACCACAAAGTCATAACGATAGTTAAGTTTCCCCATTAGAAAGTAAGACATTAACCATTCTGTGGAGTATCTACTTTTTGTTCCACACATTTTAAACAAAGTATGTTTACGCTAAATTAAAAATTCAATCAATATCCACCCTCATCCAGAAAAGAATCCTCCCATCTAATACCAATGGACATGAACTGATTAATCGTCAGGCAGTTGTATAATTATAGGCATGTAGGTCGCATCAAAAGTATTTTAATGTAGTGTTTAGGAGCCGGGAAAACAAGAATTAGCAGCAGTACTTATTTGAAGATAAACTATTTAATTGATCATAAAGAGGCTGTTGTCCAATTTAATTACAATAGTGTCTCAGATGGAGCAGGTCTCAATTAAAGTCTGAAACTAGACATTTCCATCCATTAAAATCACTAGTCTAGAACTAGGCTCTCCTTGAGTTTTGTGGTCCCTAACCTGTGGGCGATCAAATGGCTTGGTGGGCGGGATTCGAGGGGTGGATGGGTAAGATTTGATTACATGGGAGTCAGTCAAAATGTGAAGAGAGAGGGAGGGAGAGAAATAAAGAGACAGGCATATTGACAGAAAGACAGAGCAAGCTAGTGTGAGAGACATAGACAGAGATCTAAAGTTTCAATTGCTTAACAGATCAATCTGGCCTAATTCTTATAAATGTGCTTGTGTATGTTGTCCCCACCCCCTTCCCTGCCCGCATTCTACCAGTGTTCAAATAAAGAATTGAATACAATCAAATCAAAGTACAGCTGGCAGATATTTTAATCAATATTAATAGTATAAAAAAAAATTAAAAAAAAGACAGGGAGAGTGCAACTGGCTGGTATTTTATTCAATTTTAATATTCGAATTCTGACCGCCCACCCATTTGTTCGCCCACAGGTTAGGGACCACAAAACTCAAGGAGTGCCTAGAACTAGACCTGCAACCCCTGAATACATTAACTCACAATCCAACTCACTGACATTGTAAACACTTCCCTAGGCTAAGGCACCCAGTCAGAGCTACAATTCACACACTGCACAGTGTATTATGACTTGCAAGGAATTGTAACGAAACATAAATATCATCTCAAACTGCTTTGGCCTTAAGAAATCTTAATTTAGACCCTGACAGGAGTTCTAAAAAAATAATACAGTCCTGAAAGTTTGACGTCATAAGTAGATGAAAATTTGTTGCACGTTCAAAGATGCTAAGCTTGTCTCATGCTAGCAGAGGTGCGAGAATTAAACACACTTAAACAAAAATGGGAACTCTACTTATTTACATTTGATTTTCATCGTTGATCTAGAAATTTTGTATTCATAAAAAGTTCTTTTGAGCATGTAAATTAAGTCATCGCGAACTTTTATTGCACAGTCATGTAGGCTTACTTTTGCTGTCTTCCGAGGTTGGAGAAATTTTGATGAACTGCATAGATGATGCACGGTTACTACGGGAGAGTCTAACCCAAGCACTCTTTTCTATCGGATCACTAAACAGATGGGCAAAGTCAAAATGGCTGCCCCCTTTGTGTCAAGCCAAACTAACATTTGACGGCTCAGAAATTGAAAATCTATGAACCTGACGATTCCACCACAAAGTCATAACGATAGTTAAGTTTCCCCACTAGAAAGTAAGACATTAACCATTCTGTGGAGTATCTACTTTTCGTTCCACACATTTTAAACAAAGTATGTTTACGCTAAATTAAAAATTCAATCAATATCCACCCTCATCCAGAAAAGAATCCTCCCATCTAATACCAATGGGCATGAACTGATTAATAGTCAGACAGTTGTATAATTATAGGCATCTAGGTCGCATCAAAAGTATTTTAATGTAGTGTTCAGGAGCCGGGAAAAAAAGAATTAGCAGCAGTACTTAAACTATTTAATTGATCATAAAGAGGATGCTGTCCATTTAATAACAATAGTGTCTCAGATGGGGCAGATTTCAATTTAAGTCTGAAACTAGACATTTCCATCCATTAAAATCAAATCACTAGATCTAGAACTAGACCTGCAACCCCTGAATATATTAACTCACAATCCAACTCACTGACATTGTAAACACTTCCCTAGGCTAAGGTACCCAGTCAGAGCTACAATTCACACACTGCACAGTGTATTATGACTTGCAAGGAGTTGTAACGAAACATAAATATCATCTCAAAAGCCTTAAGAAATCTTTAATTTAGACCCTGACAGGAGTTCTAACAAAATTATACATTCCTGAAAGTTTAACGTCGTAAGTAAATGAACATTTGTTGCACGTTCAAAGATGCTAAGCTTGTCTCATGCTAGCAGAGGTGCGAGAATTAAACACACTTAAACAAAAATGGGAACTCTACTTATTTAAATACCGGAGATATAGCACAATAGAACGAGCATCTTAGTTTGACATTTATAATTAATTTTCTTAGTACAGAGTGATACATTTTGAAGCTGTAAAACACATAGAACTGATCAGTACTTCAGAATGAAAATTAGTAGCACTTGTAAAGAACTTTTGAATAGAACTCTCACCTTGCAACAATAGAGGTGAGTTATTCGTTTTCAAGCAATGGACATTTATAATCCAGATATTTTTCCATTTAGGACTGGATTAAGTTTGCTGCGACGGCACAGCAATGAATGGAGATGGGTCTCTCAGATAAAGTGCTTTGAATCATTTTTGTCTACAGTGTGTCAGAAGGGAATTATACATAAACTGCATACGCTTTAGAAGTAAGTAAGATAGATGACATACCTGTAATATGTGTGTTCCAAGTCTGTCGATTTTCTTTGTCTCTGTGGATAACTATGGTACCTTCAATTTTTGTTTGGTCTTGCCTTTTTATAGGCGGGTATGGTTAAAATTTCAGAAGATGTTTGAAGGTGTTGGGAGTAGAATTATTTTTAATTTTGCTTCAAGGTTGCAAACTGCTGCTCTTCTCCTCTAATTGGCTACAGATGCGTGAATTAGCTCTCCCCCCTACTCGCTGTGAAAAGCCAAACAAAAGCCAATTGGTACAGTGTAATTCTAGAGATATTGAGAAACAGATTACTACATCTTATTGGCAAGGTTCAGGACTTTAAAATGAATCCAAGAATCATGCGTTTCATCTCAGAATAATTAAGTTAATGGGGTGCAAAAATAGGCAAAATACGGAAATATTGACAGGAACATTCCACAGGCAGGCCAGACTTGATATGTGATTGATTGCTGATCTGCCCATGGCAGTAGGTGCCTAGGGCTAGCCCCGAGAGCAAACTAAAGGGCCACATTTGCCATGTTTTAAACTACCGTGGTCTAGATTGTGACATTGTCAAGAGTCAAAAAGTTAAGGGAGGAGAATAAATTGAAGAGTAGTTACAGAAGCCATCTCTTCTAATTTCAAGACTTGCTGTTTTGTTTTGTTTGTTTGTTTCAGCTGAAAGTATCTGAATCTTCATGCACATGAGATTTTTTTAAAAAGAGTTGGACATTGCTTTAGAACTTAGAATAATAAATTTGCATTCTTATTGATCCCTAAACATCATTTTTTCTTTCAATGGTAAAAGGTTAGGAATATGCACTTTTTTTTTTGAATAGGAAGAGGTTATTGCTTGAAACTACATGTACCTCATTTCCACATTGTTTTTAACATGTAATAATTATAATAGAAACAAAAGACAATTCAATTTTTTAAAGATGGAAACACAATTAAGAGTAAAGGAAATTTTGGAACAGGAGCTTAGGGAAAAGCAAGGTCATATAAATTAGTTCATACTGTAAAAAACAGAAGAAAAAAAAATTGAAGTATGTAACAAAACATATAGTCCTTTTGCCTAACATCTCGTAGTTAGTAGTAGTACAATATATATGAATATGGCTACAACTCCACATTTAGCCTGTCAATTCAAGAAGTTAGCCCATCATCGGCAGCCTGAACTTCATCTTGTTGAAGGCTGTCTCCAGAACAGATTGATGTTAGACTTAGACCACTGTGTTATTACGGCAGTTCTGAATTTGCAACATCATTCATAGTCCTTGATAGGATGAATATATGGAAATATATATTTTCTTATTTCTAGCAGATCGATTTTCAAAATGAGATTAGAGAGACTATTCTGCAAGAGGCGCTTCTTCAAATGTTTTGCTGTCTTTATCTTGCTCTTCATGGCATGGATGTTTATTAGTTTTATGGTAAGTAGTTGTAAATTATAATCATATAACATCTCTGATATGTTCTTATTTAACCCTAATCGTAACATTGTGTTTTCACATCCGTCGGAGGTACTTTAGACTCCATGTGCAGTACAGAGGAAGTTAAAAACCCTTTTTCCTATCAGTACATCAGGGGGTACATTTCGGTAGAGGGGAAAAAAAATATGCGCATCCGTATGTCGGGGGTATGTTTCAACCCCATTCACTTCAGACCTTGAGCATGATTTTATTACCACCGATCTCATGAACCAAACTTTCGTGATCTTTGTTTCCGGTTTGTTCCTGCTTTCACAAGGAAGTGAAAGAAAATTTTCTAATTATAATAACATATGGTTAGGAACTTTTACTTCTTTGAAGATTAGGGATCGAAAACAACCCCCGTTTGTCAAAAACCTATATGTTTTAAAAATGATGGTATAAAGTCTTTTTCTGCCAGTCAGACAGAATCATTTGGAGTAATGAATGACTGAGGAATACATAAAGTTTCAGATATAAATTCCAACCACAAGTATAAACACAGAATTACCGACCCTGGGAACGAAAATTACCTACGATGTATTATTAGGGTTATTAATGGTCTAGATATTATGTAGAAAATTTAACAGTTTAAAATACTCAGTCGATTGCTTTTGTAACGAAGCCATTACATAACAGTTAAGTTTAAAATATAAAATGTTTGCCGTCCTGTCTGAGGAAGTCCTTTGGTGCAAACATTTTATTTAAAGGGGTTTGCATTTAACATCAATGCCCTTTTCCTACACGAATATAAAAAACAGCATAACATTTGGGGTGTTCTCTTCAAGATGCTAAGTTATCACCAATTTGAAACAATCGGCAATGATTTTTTTTGTTTTTTTTTGTTTATTGTTATTGATATATCTTTTTTATATAGATTTGGTTACTTCTAACTCTATTACATATCCAATACCCTAACATTAACTTTATTCAAAAAATGTCCATGTGCCATACAAAGGTTTGCATTTTGTTTTGTTCTAAATATACGCAACCATTTTTTTAATATACATACTGGAGAAAGAAACATTATCTTCTACTTGAAATTCAGGCTTAGTTTAAGTGTCAGGTGAAGGAATGGATGTTTTTAAAACATTGTTATTATTGTTAATTTTTTTAAACTTAATTCTGCTGAAGTTAATAGTCTCGTCTTCTGTCTGATCAAAGTTTTTTTTTTTTAGTGATTAATGTTTTGGCATATCTAATGTGTCATTCTTATGGGGACTTTTTAAAGGACATTTAACGTTCTCAACATACACATGTTCACCTATTCTATACATTTTTACTTAACATTACTCCTCTAATAAACCTCTAGAGGTAATAAAATTTATATTACAAAAATCATAGTTTCACTTTTTTTTTTAATCGGAAATACTAAACCTTTTGCAAGAGATATCTCCCTCCCACTCTTAAGAGAGGGAGAGACCGGGTTTAACGTCTCCTAGGTTCCCTTGGGGGATCCTATACGGCGACTGTTTTTGGAAAACGTTTCAACACCATAAATATTTATATAATTTGTGTTCTCCATGCCCAGATGACAATCAATGATGAAGATTTCCCAGATGATGTTGTGTATGACATCTTTATAGATGAGACTCAAGATGATCGTATGTTTTTCTTAAAACTAATTTTGACTGTAGAAATTTTTATATATTTTATTAACAGAAAGAGAGACAATAAGGACAAGAGAGAGACGTTAAACCCAGAAAAATGGAGAGAGAGAGAGAGAGAGAGAGAGAGAGAGAGAGAGGGAGGGAGGGAGGGAGAGAGAGAGAGAGAGACTATCTTTTGGATCTCATTGAATTGACACAGAATTTCATGCTGTGCATTTGTTGGATCATAAAGCATAATTAATGGTAATTCCAAAATTCCAAGTATCTCAATAACATTCAATCCTTATTGTAAAATCATGACATATGCGTCGATTCAGCTGCTCACAAAGCTCTTTTTTACCCAACCCTAAATAAACCATGTGTTCTAAATATTAAAAACTCTGTCACCTTCAAGTACCCTCCATAATTGGGTTGTGCAAAATATATTCTAACATCTTTTTTCCAATGAGATTACAGTCCATATATTTATTTGATTTTACTGTCACATTCTCGCTAGATCCTCTCTGTTTATCTTTTTGCTTCTTAATCTGGTTGAACTGATGCAGAATTAAGCTGTAGATTCATCACACCACAAAATGTCAACATTTGAACATCATTTTACAATTATGAAAAAATCTCCATATTATATTTTTCTTTGTCTATACATAAAACACTTTTCCCCAGACCCTCACGTCCCCCTGGATCAGGAAATCATGGAGGAGGCGGCCAGGAAGAAATCGGAGAAACGCTACGGCAGTGTGGAGAACGTGGACCCACCTGATCCCATCATCCTGTGGTGGACTGAATTCACCCTGGAGCCTGGCAAGTCTCGATCCTGCAAAGATAAGCGCTGCTTCTTCACAAACAATAGAGCGTTCAAGAGTCACAAGAACCTGCGGGTGACGTTTGATTTACCTCTGTTTTGGTCAGATTTTGACATATTTTCTATTGTGTATGTATTATAGGTGCAGGAATCAAACATTACGCTTGTCTGTCAATAAGAAATATGTGTGTGTGTTTGTGTGTGTCTGGGAAAGGGGAAGGGGGATACTTTCTCTTTCAATTCTGCCCAATTTAAAGAACATTTCTTAGATTTGTAAAAAAAAAGCTTGAGCCTCGTTTTCGTTAACAGGTTTAATTAATTAATAATAATAAAAAAATTTAAAAAAAAAACAGGAAATTATGGTACTGAAGCATTTACATTTTCAAATTATTAAACTATAATTTAGGTTTCATAATTTTTTTTTTCTTTTTGATCTTTTTTATTTTCAGGCTTTCATGTTTTATGGAACTGATTTTAGCCCTAATGACCTTCCCTTGCCCAGACAAAAACACCACGAGTGGGCTTTGCTTCATGAAGAGTCACCCAAAAACAATTACCTGGTATGCCATGAAGAGGCCCTGAATTTATTCAACCATACAAGCACTTTCAGGTCAGTACAAAATTGATTCAGACACGTCTTTGAAGGAGAGAACCCTTATCCTAACTAAATCTCTCTATGGTTCCTAGAAAAAACCCTATACAACCACCAGACTCAAAAGGCTGACATTTTCTTGCATGCTATCACACTAAGACAAATTGGAGAAGACCAGGGCCATATTCATGAGAATGCGTAGGCTTAAAAGTCGGAAGTAACCTACGTCTCAAATTTAAATTTAGTCACAGGAATTCATGGGAACTTCCGTGTACTAAATTTTGACGTAAATTTACACCTGCTCCAAGGCAGGACTAAGGGCTAAAATTTGGTTAATTACTTCTGTATCAGTTTAGAAAGATTTTTGTGGTTTCATAGCTTAATTTTACCATTTTGGCAAACCTAATAGTGCATCCTCTATAGAGCGAGGGAGAGAGTTCTCTACCTCTCTCCAGGTTTAACATCTCCACAACAAAATACTTACAATCCTAGGTGTTGGTAAATTCATTTGGGAAATTTCATACAAATTTGTTTGGTACATCTCTCAAATGGCAAAGTGTGATGTGTTGTAAAATAAATCATACAAATTTGTTAGGTACATCTCTCAAATGGCAAAGTGTGATGTGTTGTAAAATAAATCATACAAATTTGTTAGGTACATCTCTCAAATGGCAAAGTGTGATGTGTTGTAAAATAAATAATACAAATTTGTTAGGTACATCTCTCAAATGGCAAGCAAAGGTAAAATCATTGCCAACATGCCAATCATATGTATAGATCTGTAAGTAAAGATGTCAAACAATCTCGGGCTTGTTTTCACTGATAGATAGATAGTACATTGCATATAATAGCAATGCACGTGGATATATGAATAGATAGATAAATAGACTGTGAAATTAATAAGCTTATAAATAAATAAATAAGTAAATATATCAGATCAGATCAGTGTTTTTTTAAGTGTCAGTTCAACACACAAACATCTTGATTGAGTTAAGGAAGTCGACAAGTATTTTCATTTCTGTACAATTTACTTTGTTGTATCTTTTCAGGAGGGAATCAGACTTCCCAATCACCACACAACATCTACATTCGTTAAAATGGCTGGAATCGGATGTGTACACAAAGACCATAAGCCAGAAAAACAGGTCTTTTTCCCTAAAGCTTATTTAGTATGTAGAAAGTATAGGCGTTTGTGAAAACCTCTGATTTCTTTTTTTACATAGTTTGTATTACTAAGATAAAGAACTTTTAAATGAAATTTAAAAAAAATTAGCAGGTGATTATTGTGGCTATGCTACCTATGTGAATTGGCCTAGATGCATTTATGTTAAGTAACTATTTTCATTTGGAAGAGATAAGCAAACAAACTAATTTCATTCAATATCTATAACCTATTTTACCTTGGCCTGGAGTGCCTAATATGATAATTGAAAATAAAATAGCAGTAAGCTTTGAAAAAAAAAAAGTTTTCTCTTAATGTAAGAATCAACAAAATAATTGTGTGGGAAAGCAGCCTGCTTATGAAGAAAAAAAAGCAGCGTGCCATACTATACAATTATCTTTTTATTATGTTAGAGAATTTTATATTTCAAAAATTTTTTTCAATCACATGTAGCTCACATTGATATACTCTTGTGCTAGCACATCTTTGCATTAAACTGCTCACCTTTCATTTTGTAATCATGAACATCAAAGCTTTCCCTTTAATAAATTTCAAACTATTCCCCAAAACAGTATGCACACAAAGAATAGGCCTTGAAACATGCAATGTGAAAAGGGTAACCTATTTCCATCACACCACACACATGTTGTTTGCACTGATGTGCTTTTGTGGTAGCAAACCTTCTTTTTGAAATAATATATGTATGTATCAAAGATTTTACCTTTAATAAAATCTATAAAGTTTCCCTAAGTAGTGGATACACAAAGTAAAGGCCTGTACGATTTGGGAAGGTTAGTGCCACCTCACACACTATTTGTTATCATGCATCGCAGGTACCAGCAGCAGGATGGGCTTGCCCCGGTGATGTTCGTCCAGTCAGACTGCGACCCCCCGTCAGACCGAGACACCTTCGTCAAGCTGCTGATGAAGCATGTCAAGGTCGACTCCTACGGGAGCTGCCTCCACAACAAGCACTTGTCCCATCCGTAAGTTTTTAGCAGTTGTCTGGCACTGTTTTGCTAGTGCTAGTGTGTTAGAAGCATTTTACAGGTATGCCGAAAGCCTTTTAGAAAAAAAACTTTAGGTTTTTGATATTGTTTCAGCAATGTTTGGGCTGTTGCCCTTTTTGCCCAGTGCCATCTTAAGGTACCTGCAGCTGTTTTTGAGTTGTTGTGCTGTCCTGTATCATCTTTCTTTGGCTTCAACGAGGAAAAAGGAAACTGCTGCTATTTTTCCTCTAGAAACTGAACTAAATGAAGCTGATGGAAGATTAGTTTTTAAAGTACTTCTACGGTAAATACATTTTTTTTTCTTCTAATTGCTATACTCATGTCTCCATTTTTTTTTTCACATTCTTTTTCCTTTGCAATGTATAACATTTTTCTTATTTGAGAGATGTCTGAAAGGAGGTAAGCTTAGTAGTCCAATGTTTTTTGCACTATTCCTATGTTGCTCCTCTATCCTCCTATATCTGTCAGCATTGAGAGCCTCATGGAGGGCACGGCGCATCAAAATTTGTCCAAGCTTAAATCAGGCTACCTGCTGACTCTGTATGATGAGAATGCAGCATACAAAGATGTAGGGGGACCCTTATAGGATAGGACACACTAGCTCAATGTTGTTTTTCTCTCTTTGCTTTAATGGTGTTTATGTCTTTTTCTATATCTGGCAGTATTGAGAAACCATTGGAGGGCATGGCACACAAAGATTTTTACGAACTGATATCCCGCTACAAGTTTGCCCTGTCTATGGAGAATGCAGTGTGTAAGGACTACATCACTGAGAAGTTTTGGAGACCTCTCATGGTTGGGACGGTGCCAATTGCTTTTGGCTCCCCGGCTTTACATGTAAAATTTTTATACCTACTAACTAATTTTGGAAATGTACAAAATTATGTTCCATTTTTATTTGACCATAATAACATTTTATAAAAGGAGTTTCAAAAAGAAAAAAAGACCATTTATTTATGCAGTGTCCATGTTGATCTTTTCTCTTGATAAATGAAACAACTTTAATATCAATAATAGAGTTCAGTTGTACTAGTTTGCTGCTAAAAGCCTTCAAAAAAAGAAGCTAGTAAAGTCAAAAAATATCATAGTGAACTTCAAGGCATTATCTTGATGATTTATATTACAGTAGCAAAAGTCACAGTATTTGAACGCTCTACCACTTAAGCCAGTTCGCCCCTCTCAAAAGTGCACTCACGCATTTTTATGATTTTTTATAATTTAGATCTTCAATAGAAGTAGGTCAAATGAAAGAATCTAGTCTACCCAGTAATTCATAGGAGTAGCTAGTCTACGTACAAAATTTGCTATGAATACCGGCATAGTCTATGTACAAAATTTAGGTCTAGTTTACGCCCCCTCATGAATAAAGCTCCTGTACCTTTGTCTCAGCTGATCATTATTATACTTACAGTTACACCGAATAACCAGTAGGGAACAAGCTTGCCTGATGAAGGGTCAAATCTGGTATTTCCCAATTAGGAGTCATTCTCTCTACAATTTAGTCACCTTCTCCTAAATTTTTTTTTATTAATATGAGATACAAGTATATTAAATTGTACCCATCATTTGATTTTTTAAGTATTTGGACACGAATAGTTTTAACCAATCTTGGTTAATCATCAGGGGTCATAAGTGCAACATTGTTATAGGCTTGAGACTCATCTTAATATGCAAATAAGAAGTCTTATCTCAAATTTAAGCTTTCACAACAAAATACTTACAATCTTAGGTGTTGGTA
>RQTK01001600.1:0-20728 GCA_003991915.1 Elysia chlorotica
CATGCCGGAGTGACTTATGTCCATTCTTGTTAAACACGGATTTCTGTCTTTTTTCGTTCTTTTTTAAGAGCATTATGTTTTTACTTCCTAACATGCACGACGCTGAATGGTCCATGGTGTTCAAGGATGCCAGAAGAAGGGCTGCTTGAAAAACTAGATTTTAAAAATACAATCAATGAAATGATATAAGTTTTCTTCTACTTGCGGAGTCATCTTCCACCTCGTTCCATTGGTTGTCCGTAAATCGCATTCATTCATACATTCATCAAATACCGGACCTAGAGCAAACAAACGGTGATCTTGGCACGGCCATCATCTCTTTGTTTACACAACTTTAAGAAGTTTAGATTGCTCCTGTCTTTATTGGTTGCTCCTCTATCTAGACTATCTAAAAAGGTTATTCTTTGTCTAAGTCTAATACCTATAAGGTTTAAATAAAGAAAATTATAGTCTTGTCTTTTTGTTTCTTGGTGCTGTTTTATTTTATCAACAAGATTATTCTATATTTTAAATCTTACCACAAAACAGCATTGTTGTTGATTGTTGTTGCTATTTTTGTGGGGAATTTTGTTACAAAGGTTACCGCTTTTCATATCCAACATTGTTTCTTCAACCTAGTTTGTGAATCTTTAAACCAGGACTAATTGTTTTGGTAGTATTAGGGTAGTAGGAGTGGCAGTGGTGTGGTAGCAATAATGACATTGTTATTAATAAAAAGGGTAACATAATCATAATGTAATAACTAGCAGCAAGATTTTTTGTAAAAATCAAATTAACTACTTCTGACGTAGTTGGTATGGTAGGTGGTGATCGTGGGAGCTGCAATAGCCACGGCAATATTGGTAATGGTGGAACAATACTTAATTAGAATACCAATAGGGTAATACCCCCGGTTTTAACTATACAGCCATACCAGTTGCACCTACTTCTTCAATCTCCCGCCTCACTCATAAAAAGAAAATCAAATGTATAAACATAACCTTACCCGCCTCCATAGCGTAGAAGGGAAGGTTTGTCTATCTGTCCCAACCTATCTTCCCTTTCCACTTTAGAACCTCCAAATTAGGTAACACCATACATAAGAGGACCAGCCTCGTAGTAATAGAATAAACTAGCACTGGATCTATCATGTTTTGCCTTCATCCCGAGCTTTTGTCTTCTGTGAACGCCCCTTATCGCTGTATAGGATCCCCCAAGGGAACCTAGGAGACGTTAAACCCTGAGAGAGGGAGAGAATTCTCTTTCTCCCTCTATAGAGAAGACAATATGTGAAAGAAGAAAGAGAAAAAAGGAAAGACAGAGTGGACGGATTTAAGCAGTGATGTGGAAGAAGAAAGAGAGACTTCTGTGTTGTGTAAAGAGGTGTGGAGAAAAATAAAGGGGGTGGGGGCGGGGGAGAATACACATTATATTAAATAAGATGAGATCTATTTCGAAATTTGGAATACAAAACGATTCCATTACCGTTGTCGAGATGGGTAAAGACATAATTATGGGAACGAAGTGCTTATTTGTAATAGTATTACGGATAATATATACAGTGCTGAGCATTATTCGTAATAGCTACAACCAGGAAAAAGAACTTTCTAATTCGAGAAGAGAAACTAGACTCTAGTCAATTTTAGGCCTTCCCTCTTTTCGAAAAACATGGCGCTTGATAGAGGATCTGTCCTCTCGTGTTATGAGAATTTTGAGAAAAAATTATGTAAAATTCAAGGGAATGAACTCTCTAATAGTTTTTGAAAATCTGGAACAAACTGAAGAAAAAAGTGTAAAAATGAAAAAAAAAAAGGGCAAATAGACAAAAAAGCAAACATTTAAGGTCAGAATAAACCCCCAAATGTAAATTGATGAAATTTTGTTTTCTCTTACATTAGTGTATTCTGTATAATTATAAGCGCGTTTATAATTTGTTGTTGCGTTATCTAGAAACACACTCGCTTACTACGTAGACTTCTCTAGTTAGTGTTTCGTAGCGTATCATTTATTAAATGCAACCTGCAGCATATTTTGTTTTTAATTATGAATACGAGCATCGTTAATTCTTATGTCGGTTTGGTCCGACTGAACTTTTTTTAAAAACTTTGTAGTATATAATTTGATAGAAAACTGGCTCATCCCTAAACCCCTAAACCACCAAGCCATTTCTTCCCTCATAGTTAGGACAAATTAAAACTCAGTGGATGGATGCTAGACTAGATACTAGACTAAGAAGGCAAACTGTACATGATTTTTTAATAATATAGCTCAGTTGCTGACAGCTTTTCATTTTTGCATTTGGTAATGTGTACATAAGTATATACTTTTGTTTCCTTTTTAATCGCATCTTACATTGTTAGTACATGTCTTGATTGTTGGTTGATTTCGATATTTTGTTATTTCTAGGTTAAAGATATAATTGCACACTATCTTTGTGTACATTTTTTAATGTATTATGCATTTCCTCTTAGAATAATTCTTTTACTGTTCCCACAAATCATTTCAAGATGGAATGTATATGAGTGTTGGCGTGCATGTGAATAAAAACACGAGTTATTAACCACAGAACACACACCATTTTTACCACAAGAATGACGCTGCTGATGATTTGTTTTTGTCTCTTAATAGTTTTTAAGATTTTACTTTGAAACGACAAAAGTTTACCAGTGTGCTTGAGAAAACCATATCGAATAAACATTTTTTTTTTCTTTTTTAAATTGTAGTTTCTGAGAAGGTGGATTGTCTGTCTTAGTTTATTTCTCTTTGTGTGTCCGTTTGCCTCTTTCTTTCTTACTATATATTCTTCACTCAGCTTCCACACACCCTATATTTAGATTTAGTTACAAATACTAATATTGGACAGACTATAAATTATACATTATACAGTACAAACAAAAACTAAAACTGGTAGAGTATTCTTTATTCAAGAAGCTGCAACATTTTAAAGAATGTGTTGTTTGAATGAAGTCAATGGATAAGTAAGGACCATTAAGCTGTTGGTGGTGGTTACCAGGTTAGATATTTTTTAATGATATCCATGCAAATCAAGGATCATCTACATTTGAAGAATAGTTTCACTTTGTGCTTTCTAAAAAGGTGATTTGTATGTCTTTATCTGTTTATGTCTTGTATTTTTACAAGCAAGTCTCTCTATGTTTCTTTGTATGTGTGTTTGTCTGTCTCTTTCTATCTTGCTTTAAATAATTATATCATTATTAATAATCAATTGTTAATAAATTATCAGTTTTTTATTCTCCTACTCAAGAACACTTTTTAATACAGAGGACAGTGTAAAAGAGCCCAATTTATCGCAAATTGATAAATGTACGACTAATAGTAATATAAAATGATGTTCGTTTCTTCACTCCGCTTTCGTTATAAACATCAATATCACTTTAAGGTTTTTACAATTTTTTATATTGGTAGAGTATTCTTTATTCAAGAAGCTGCAACATTTTAAAAATCACTTTATGTGACACTCACAATTGACTCACACAAGAATTTTCAACCAATTTTCAAATGAAGAAAAGAAAGAAACAAACGCCTGACCAACGATTTGATGCTACAATATAAACATCTTCTCCAACCTTTACCATATGTAAATGTTCTACTTAGTCTTGACTGGTGTCAAAAGATGATTCCGACTATAATCAATTTCTCTGCAGAGTCTCTTTTTATCAGTCTTGTGGTATTGCTGACAAACTAGATACTCATGTACGTTCTTGCTCGGAAAACTGGTAAAATGGAGGCCAATTCCTTCGTATATTGTTTAAAATTAAATATGTTTCATTTTACCTGTTTCAAACATCCTTACATTTGAACGTGTTATGCCCTATTTATTTTCACAAAGACGGCATCAGCAAAATCTAGCACTCTTTTTTCTAAACCTTTCAGTTAAAATTCACATGCATGCATCCCGCATCGGTGAAGCCTATACAAGGCTTTAATTTTCTTAAGACACCACATATATTTGCATCGTCGCAATTTTAGATTTAGAGGTCCACTGGGACGCTATGCTAGAAATACAAAAATTATGTCTCGTCCAACAGTTTTTTTGGAGGGTTAGTTGAAAATTACAATATTAAGTAATCTTCCAACACTAATAATAAGTAGAAATATTTCAATGATGGGGGAAAATAAAAAAGCAAGTAAAGACATAATGCATAACTATCAACCAGGACATAAAGCAAAATGTTAAATAAATTATGAACATCAGCCAGTTTAAAAATAATTCCAGTATAAAACGGAGAGAGAGGCCATGATTCCGACACCCAAGGCAGTAGGTGAAAACTTATTCTCACGTGATTCGGCCAAATCCTCGGAAACCGTATATTTCAGTTTTAATCTCCTGTATCCAGAAGTGGGATAATTGCTGTCATCATGATTGTTGATGAAGCAGACATTGTACCTGCCTTTCTTCTTTGCGGTCCATTTGAACTCACCCTTTGAGTTTGTTTTTTTTTTGTACAGAATCTGAAACGACGTGGTCGCAACAACAAAAAATAATAAAACATAAGAATAGAAAAATAACTATTTGTGTGTAGGCCTAGAAAAATCGTGGTAATGACGTAAATATGACCTATTTTTATATCTTTTGAAAGCTTAGAAAGTGCTGATTAAGACGTTTTTTTAATCTTATTTAATGAAGAAATTATGGACATTATTTTAAAGATTGTTTGCGAAAGGTTAAAAAAGAGAAAATTGCGTTTAAAAGTTTAAACTGTATACGCCCGTGTTTACAGCATGCGCAATCGTCTGCAACTAGTTGTCTTCATGCGCACTGGTTTTCATGGTCTTCAGGGCATAATTTCCGTTAGATTGGTATATAATACATGTACCCTATAATTCACAATAGTAATAAGGCTGCGCCGTCTGTCCAAACATACTGTATAAATAAATGTTTGTTTGCATCAAATTGAATCAATTTTAGACGATATAGGCCTTTGCAAAAAAGGTCATCTCTTCTGATTCTGAAATACTCCTTAAGACATCAATACAAAAGAGGCCCATAACGATGTATACTAATTATGTATTTATAACAATAATAGTGATAATTAAAATAACATCCATTTAAAAATAATTAAATGCCTTCACCAAGGACAACTAGTAACCTAATCCATGGCCTTTGTTTATTATTATACTATAAAATCTCAAGTGTGGTGCATAAAAAAATCACAGGGCCTAGATATATCCAAACATTTTTTTTTATTGTAAATTTCTTCATCTTTGATCTTCTGCTTCAGTTTCATTTCCATATAATAAAAGCACTTAAATTTTCTAATTTGGCTTTCTTGATGAAAGAGTTTGTCTGTTGTAGGGTTTCCAGGGAACCCTATAATTTATGCTCCAGTGCTAATGTGTTGTATGGTGGAAACATAGTCTTTAGTTAGCAGTTAAGGTTCCAACCCAAACTTGCTTACTTCTGCACAGCAGTGTGAGCCGGCAGTTCAGAAGAGAGGGGGTTGAGTTGGTTTAACGTCCAACATCAGCACTATGTAGGCTATATTGTGGAGGGCCCCCAAGACGGACGTCTGACAATTTTATGTGCTGCCACACGCGAGACAGGGTGGGGATACCATGACTCCTGTCTCAGCCGGTCACATTATACTGACACCGACCCAACCAGTAACGTCACAACGTAGACTTATAAAGTTGACGTTGGACGGCAGCAAAACGAAGAAAAAAACCCACCAAATAAACTGAACCATGAAAACAGGATTAATTGGATAATGACTGAATTCCACAGCATTTCCCAAAAATTACCAGCCCTCTGATTTGCCCATAACGTGCACACTCATATTTCAATCGTCGATATTGTTCAAATATATGATTATGTTGATGAAATTTTGTTTTCTCTTACATTAGTGTATTCTGTATAATTATAAGCGCGTTTATAATTTGTTGTTGCGTTATCTAGAAACACACTCGCTTACTACGTAGACTTCTCTAGTTAGTGTTTCGTAGCGTATCATTTATTAAATGCAACCTGCAGCATATTTTGTTTTTAATTATGAATACGAGCATCGTTAATTCTTATGTCGGTTTGGTCCGTCAGAACTTTTAAAAAAAAAACTTTGTAGTATATAATTTGATAGAAAACTGGCTCATCCCTAAACCACCAAGCCATCTCTTCCCTCATAGTTAGGACAAATTAAAACTCAGTGGATGGATGCTAGACTAGATACTAGACTAAGAAGGCAAACTGTACATGATTTTTTAATAATATAGCTCAGTTGCTGACAGCTTTTCATTTTTGCATTTGGTAATGTGTACATAAGTATATACTTTTGTTTCCTTTTTAATCGCAGCTTACATTGTTAGTACATGTCTTGATTGTTGGTTGATTTCGATATTTTGTTATTTCTAGGTTAAAGATATAATTGCACACTATCTTTGTGTACATTTTTTAATGTATTATGCATTTCCTCTTAGAATAATTCTTTTACTGTTCCCACAAATCATTTCAAGATGGAATGTATATGAGTGTTGGCGTGCATGTGAATAAAAACACGAGTTATTAACCACAGAACACACACCATTTTTACCACAAGAATGACGCTGCTGATGATTTGTTTTTGTCTCTTAATAGTTTTTAAGATTTTACTTTGAAACGACCAAAGTTTACCAGTGTGCTTGAGAAAACCATATCGAATAAACATTTTTTTTTCCTTTTTAAATTGTAGTTTCTGAGAAGGTGGATTGTCTGTCTTAGTTTATTTCTCTTTGTGTGTTTGTTTGCCTCTTTCTTTCTTACTATATATTCTTCACTCAGCTTACACACACCCTATATTTAGATTTAGTTACAAATACTAATATTGGACAGATTATATACATTATACAATACACACAAAAAGCAAAACTGGTAGAGTATTCTTTATTCAAGAAGCTGCAACATTTTAAAGAATGTGTTGTTTGAATGAAGTCAATGGATAAGTAAGGACCATTAAGCTGTTGGTGGTGGTTACCAGGTTAGATATTTTTGAATGATATCCATGCAAATCAAGGATCATCTACATTTGAAGAATAGTTTCACTTTGTGCTTTCTAAAAAGGTGATTTGTATGTCTTTATCTGTTTATGTCTTGTATTTTTACAAGCAAGTCTCTCTATGTTTCTTTGTATGTGTGTTTGTCTGTCTCTTTCTATCTTGCTTTATATGATTATATCATTATCAATAATCAATTATTAATAAATTATCAGTTTTGTATTCTCCTACTCAAGAACACTTTTTAATACAGAGGACAGTGTAAAAGAGCCCAATTTATCGCAAATTGATAAATGTACGACTAATAGTAATACAAAAGGATGTTTGTTTCTTCACTCCGCTTTCGTTATAAACATCAATATCACTTTAAGGTTGGACAATTGATATTGGTAGAGTATTCTTTATTCACGAAGCTGCAACATTTTAAAAATCACTTTATGTGACACTCACAATTGACTCACACAAGAATTTTCAACCAATTTTCAAATGAAGAAAAGAAAGAAACAAACAAACGCCTGACCAACGATTTGATACTACAATATAAACATCTCCTCCAACCTTTACCATATGTAAATGTTCTACTTAGTCTTGACTGGTGTCAAGAAATGATTCCGACTATAATCAATTTCTCTGCAGAGTCTCTTTTTACCAGTCTTGTGGTATTGCTGACAAACTAGATACTCATGTACGTTCTTGCTCGGAAAACTGGTAAAATGGAGGCCAATTCCTTTGTATATTGTTTAAAATTAAATATGTTGTTACATTTTACAGGTTTCAAACATCATTGCATTTGAACGTATTATGCCCTATTTATTTTCACAAAGACGGCATCAGCAAAATCTAGCACTCTTTTTTCTAAACTTTCCAGTTAAAGGTCACATGCATGCATCCCGCATCGGTAAAGCCTAGACAAGGCTTTAATTTTCTTAAGACACCACATATATTAATTTTGCATCGTCGAAAATTGAGATTTAGAGGCCCACTGGGACGCTATGCTAAAAGTACAAAAATATGTCTCGTTCAACAGTTTTTAGAGGGTTAGTTGAGAAATTACAGTATTAAGTAATCTTTCAACACTAATAATAAGTAGAAATATTTCAAGGATGGGGGGCAAATAAAAAAGCAAGTAAAGACACAATGCATTACTATCAACCAGGACATAAAGGAAAATGTTAAACAAATTATGAACATCAGCCAGTTTGAAAATAATTTTTTTTAAAGAAAATGTAAAAAAAAAATTTTTTACATTGTGTTTTCATCAGGAAATTAACAATATATATCTAACCTTAACTATAACTTTCCAAATTTGCATAGCTCTAAACTTAATGTGTATAGAGTTTATGAAAACTTTAATTTTCAGAAACTATCACATTTGTACAAGAAATAAAAACCTACGTTCCTAATAATTCCATTACTTTACAGACTGAAGCATAGCTAGTTCTACTGACAACTCTTTTCAGATTGCAAATAACTAGTTTAGCTTACTCATTAAATTGAGTTTAAAAAAGGAAAATAAATAAGGGCAGAAGAAAAAGAATTCAATCTAAAGATCAATTCATGCTAGTTCATGAATCCATTTATAATCAATCAAAATCAAAAGACTCATTTTATAGAAGGGAAAAAAAGAATAACGTATGCATAATCAAATTAAATCATTTTTGTTAAAACGTATTAAAGGATAATATTTATCAAATTGTACCTCAATCCTCATCTGACAAACTTTTAAAACGCAGAATTACTTCACACATTCCAGTATAAAACGGAGAGAGAGGCCATGATTCCGACACCCAAGACAGTAGGTGAAAACTTATTCACATACCCATGTGACTCTCCCTGATTCATGGCACGATGCGTGACTTGTGATTCTCTTTGATTCAAAGGATGATCCGTGACTGGTGGTGCTAAAGTATAGATGTAGTAAGTGTAAAAACGCAGTTCAATTAACCTGTTTGGATTTGTGCCCTCCACATAAGGTCTAGTGTTGTTGAAGCACATAGTGTACATGCCCCCCGTCCGTGCGGTCCATGTGAACTCACCACCATGCCTTGTTACTAATGAGTACAGAACCTGAAATGATGTGGTCGCAACAACAAAAAATATCAAAAGCATAAGAATAGAAAAATAACTATTTGTGTGTCAGCCTAGAAAAATCGTGGTAATGACGTAAATATGACCTATTTTTACATCTTTAGAAAGCCTAGAAAGTGCTGATTAAGACGTTTTTTAAATACCCTATTTAATGAAGAAGTTATGGACATTATTTTAAAGATTGTTTGCGAAAGGTTAAAAAAGAGAAAATTGCGTTTAAAAGTTTAAACTGTATACGCCCGTGTTTACAGCATGCGCAATCGTCTGCAACTAGTTGTCTTCATGCGCACTGGTTTTCATGGTCTTCAGGGCATAATTTCCGTTAGATTGGTATATAATACATGTACCCTATAATTCACAATAGTAATAAGGCTGCGCCGTCTGTCCAAACATACTGTATAAATAAATGTTTGTTTGGATCTAGATATAGGCCTTTGCAAAAATGGTCATCTCTTCTGATTCTGAAATACTTCTTAAGACATCAAAGAATTTGAGGGCTCAAGAACTCAGGTTCAATATTTTCACGTATTTGGTCTATATCTCAGAAGCAAGATTTGCGTCAATACCATGATTGTCCTAGGCTGGCACACATTTGTTTTTTAAGCTTTACTAAATGTTTTACCGTTAAAGACATTCAATGTTTACCAGGACTGGTGTTTTACTTCTACTTTGAATTTTATCTCTATTCTTGCCACTGCCTGTTTTTTTAAAGTTGTACCTCTGGATTTAATAAAAAAGTGACTGTCATTGTATTGAAATACTTTGCCTTCTTTAAGCCTAAGGCATTATATACATATAAATATGAGTTCCTTCGTCTTTCTTTTACACTCATATTATCGACACATACATAGATTTCATTTCAATCAGGCTTTTTCTTTGCTAGCAAGGTTAGTATCACCTAAGACTAAGCTATTTATATGAGAAAGAAAAAAAAAACAAAAACAAAAAAGAACACCAAAACGGCCCCACAAATAGCTAACCGTTCTATTTACCCTTTAACCACGTGATGTACGATCATATTTTACCCTCGGAAGTGATTTTTTTTTAATTTACCATAAAAATTTTTTTTGAAATGCTACATTTTTAAAAAATAAGTTTGCATTTCAACTTAAAAACTGCACGCACTCTTTAAATGTCTTTTCGGACTATTTAAAAACAGTGTACAAAACGCACTGATACAAAAGACCACGTTGAGTATATACGGTTAAGTCTCATGAAGACCAACACATCAAAGATGTTTTTCCAACCTACCTTTTTCATTGGTGTTTTTCAAAAACGTCTTGTACATATATTTGTTTTTTTTATCTTTCTTGAATTGGAAAAATGGGAATTTAGCACCAAGGATAACATTTTTATTTTTATAAAATATATTTAGACAGGTAGTTAATGATAGTTTTGTGTTGGTTTTAATGTTCAACATCAACACTATATAGGCTATATTGTGGACGGGCCCCAAGTCGGACGTCTGACAATTTTATGTGTTTCCACACACGAGACATGGCGGGGATATCATGACTTTTGTCTCAGCCGGTCACATTATACTGACACCAACCCAACCAGTAGGGAACGCAGCCGCCAGGATTCGATCTCGGTACCTTTTGCGTCGGAAGTCGATGTTCTACCCCTTAACCACCGCGCCCCGTTCATCATCATCATCTTCATCATCATAATCATCGTCATCACCATCATCATCATCATCATCATCATCATCATCAAAACCATCATCATCATCATCATCATCATCATCATCATCATCATCATCATCATCATCATCATCATCATCATCATCATCATCATCATCATCATCATCATCATCATCATCATCATCATCATCATCATCATACTACTACTACTACTACTACTACTACTACTACTACTACTACTACTACTACTACTACTACTACTACTACTACTATCGCCAGGAAACATATATAATATATAATATCAAAGCTAAATATATGTAGTTCTGAACTTTGTAGTGTGTTGGAATTGGGTTTTGGTTTGACTTGCAGAGGGGTCATGGCCACTAATGGTAGTGGCCAATAGCTTTATTGTGCGTGGATTTCGGTAGTTGAAGATTCGTAGATGTAAGGGTAAGGTTGGTCCTCCTTGGATCTCCACTCATAGCCATTTTATTATAATGTGCATATCTGATTTACAGCAGTAGCAACCACATTGATTTAAAAAGTGTTAGGAACATGTATTGTGACAACAAGTTGAACAACAGATCTAGATCTAATGATCAGCAATATAAACCGTCGGGCTGTTATAAGATTTGGAACCCTTATAGATGCACAATGCATGAGGTGTAACAAATCTAAAGAAACCAGTACCGATAAAATGTAAGAGTGCTTATTATTAATTGACTTACCTCAGAAAACACCTTTGCTTTTCTTCCTTGCTTAACAATCTTATAAAAACATCGGAATGGCTTCCAATGCGTTCCTAAATGAAAATCAAAAGTTTTAATATGTCCTTCAAAACTTTCCCCCGGCATTTTTGAACGATCTCGAGGTAGAATTACAGAATGTTCAGAATCAGAGTGTTTTAAAACTAAACTCACAAAACATAGAGTCCTAAAGGTTTCCATTCTTGAAAGATTGTTTATCGCAGCCTCAAGCAAATTGAATGTAGGAAATAAACGTAGTGTGGATAAGATCTAAGACGTTATAAATTGTTGCCAGTTGACGTGGAGTAAATGCTCTCATGGCTACCTTTGGAGTCTCGTTAACAACAGTGACGTTTCCGGTTAAGAACAAACAAAAGCGGTGCACACACCCAAAAAAAAAAAAAAACAGAAGTAGCGAATGTGCTCATTTATGCTTCTACTGTGGTGCGATTTTTCAAATCTGGATTCCATTAGGAAATTAAATACTACGGTATTAAATCCTGGAGATGGCTTTCTTCATTAGAAAAAACAAAACCCACAAAACTGTGCGCAAAAGCATGCAATCAAATCCATAGATCTAGATCTAGATTCAGTGACGATAGGTTTCGAGCGTCCTTTTTGATTTGCTAAATGGGTAGAAATTATTTAGAACTTAAAGATATTATCTTCACCGGAGAGTCAGTAAAGAAAAGACTACAGTCTCCAGGACAAGACGGTATGCATTCACATGTCACCAGTAACCAGCGGCGTACTACAAGGTAGCGTTCTCCGGCCAGTCCTGTTTGTCATTTTCATTAATGACCTGCCTGAAGTACTTAGCTCCTGGTGTGAGATGTATACAGACATTAATGACCTGCCTGAAGTACTTAGCTCCTGGTGTGAGATGTATACAGACATTAATGACCTGCCTGAAGTACTTAGCTCCTGGTGTGAGATGTATACAGACATTAATGACCTGCCTGAAGTACTTAGCTCCTGGTGTGAGATGTATACAGACATTAATGACCTGCCTGAAGTACTTAGCTCCTGGTGTGAGATGTATACAGACATTAATGACCTGCCTGAAGTACTTAGCTCCTGGTGTGAGATGTATACAGACATTAATGACCTGCCTGAAGTACTTAGCTCCTGGTGTGAGATGTATACAGACATTAATGACCTGTCTGAAGTACTTAGCTCCTGGTGTGAGATGTATACAGACATTAATGACCTGCCTGAAGTACTTAGCTCCTGGTGTGAGATGTATACAGACATTAATGACCTGCCTGAAGTACTTAGCTCCTGGTGTGAGATGTATACAGACATTAATGACCTGCCTGAAGTACTTAGCTCCTGGTGTGAGATGTATACAGACATTAATGACCTGCCTGAAGTACTTAGCTCCTGGTGTGAGATGTATACAGACATTAATGACCTGCCTGAAGTACTTAGCTCCTGGTGTGAGATGTATACAGACATTAATGACCTGCCTGAAGTACTTAGCTCCTGGTGTGAGATGTATACAGACATTAATGACCTGCCTGAAGTACTTAGCTCCTGGTGTGAGATGTATGCAGACGACACAAAGGTCTCAGCCTCAGTTGACACAGACTCAGCGCGCCAGATGCCGCAAATGGAAATTGATAGGTTGGCAACTGCGCTTCAACGCAAGCAAATGTAAAGTCATACACTTTGGAAGGAACAATCCAGAACATAGATATACAATGAAACTGCATCAATCAGAGGATAGAATTATACTAGAAGCTACAACCCTAGAAAAGGACCTCGGAGTGCAGGTGGATTCGGAACTTAAATTCAGTAGTCACATAGAGATGCAAGTAGCCAAAGCAAACAGGATTCTGGGATTGACTTGCTGTGGAAAGATAATATATACACATTTTAAATCAGCTTAGGGAGAGCACAAAAATAAAAGTTTACAGTAAATTTATAAGAGGACGACTACAAGAACGGACAAGAGGCCAAAAGGCCTAATCACGTCCGGATATCATATCATATTATATCATATCATATCATATTATATCATAGATCTCGATCTAGATTTTCTAGAAAACTATTCGAAATACGATTCAACAAAACACATGATTAGAAAAAACATTTCATTTTAAAACTTAAACTATATATATAGATCTAAAACTAAAACTGTTACCTCTATTCATTTTACATTTAGTGTCACATAATGAAGATCGATATCTAGTTTTAATCTAAATCTATATCTTACCAATGACGTGGAACTTCAACGAAACTGACGGTTGAATGACTGAACTGAAGAGAGTTCGTCTTGTGTATCTATGGAGCAGTGGATCTCTCTCTCTCTCTCTCTCTCTCTCTCTCTCTCTCTCTCTCTTTCTTCTTTTTATATATTCCTCTTTTTTCAAATAATACAACAACAATTATATCTAGACGGGTACGTTACTACTGCTGCTAATGATAGACAGGGTTTACCCTCTGAAGCACATGCTTTGAAGTTCTTTATAGGGTTTAACGTCTCCTTTGTTCCTCTATGCGGCGACGGACCCTAAGACTTACGTCTGACAATATTATGTGCTGCCACACACGAGACAGGCACATCTAAAATCTACATCTATAAAACCCTTTGTATTAGTTAAGGCTAAATTGTAGATATAGAAAGATTGCTTAATTTTTCTTACTTATCCATCGGCTTCACCCAAACAACAAAAAATTCTTCAAATGTAGATGATCCTTGATTTACATGGATACCATTCAAAATTATCTAACCACCATCATTATAAGTTTAATGGTCCTTAATTATCCATTGGCTCCACTCAAACAACAACACATTCTTCAAATGTAGATAATCCTTGATTTACATGGATGCCATTCAAAATTATCTAACGACCACAACAGCTTAATGGTCCTTACTTATCCATTGGCTCCACTCAAATAACAACAAATTCTTCAAATGTAGATAATCCTTGACTTATAACCCCAAAGCAATTAAAAATTTACCACCATCAATTCAATTAAACATAAATGGACATGAGATAGTTTCCGGTAACACAGTTAAGAATCTTGGAGTCTCTTTTGACAGCTGTATGAGCATGTCCACCCAAGTCAAAAACATAAGGAAGAGCATGCTGTTTCAAATAAGAAAGATAGCTAGGATTAGACTGTTATTCCCACCCACATATGTATGAAGCTCATGTCAACACTTGTTTTATCTCGCTTAGATTATTGTAACTCACTCTTGAGTGGTATAACGGAAGACAACTTGTCCAAACTCCAGCTAGTTCAAAACAATGCAACAAGACTTGTTCTTAAACGGAAAAAAATCTGCGTCTATTAGTTTGTTAGTTTCTGTTCTGTTTTGGACTCTTCAAACTAAGCAAAAAAGCCACTTTATGCAGAATCAATCAAGACACTAGCAGTTTCTTTGGTATTGTCTCGTGTGGACTATTGCAATTCATTGCTAGTGGGACTCTCAGATGAAAAAATTATAAAACTCCAGAAAGTGCAAAATTGTTGCTGCTTGGTTGGTTCTGGGCAAGTCTAAATCGGAAAGTGCAACACATATGTTACAAACACTTCACTGGCTACCTGTCAAAGCCAGAATTGAATATAAAATTGCAGTTGTTTGTTTCAATGCACTTCAAACATCAGAACCTCTTTAGGAATTACTATGTCCCATGCATCTATAAGAGACTTACGGTCCCAATATTCCAAACTCTTGCAGGTACCAAGATCTTATGGTCCCAATATTCCAAACTCTTGCAGGTACCAAGATCTAGCCTTAAGACTTATGGTGACAGAGCTTTCAGTGTTGCAGGCCCATGTGTTTGGAATTCTCTGCCCTTTTCACTGAGGTCTGCAGGCAATGTTGCAATTTTCACAAAACACCTCAAGACATACCTATTTAAAAATTATTTTGATGAGTAATATCATCTAAATTTTGCTTTGGGATATTGACTGTCTGTGCGTGCAGTGTGTTTGTATGTGTGTGGGTGTGTCTAAGCGCTATAAAAATTTACTTATTATTATTATTTATTATTTGCTAGTTTTCTTTACGGAAGAAAATTGTGTAGCTTTGATAACGTTCGACGCTTTCGTCAATCTTTAAATTTAAAAAACACAGCAAACCTATGTGGCGTTGAGGTTACTATAAGTTATCGCTTGATTAGAGGACGTTCTCCAAGAAATCTACAAACCTCATCCTCTTTGAATTTCTTTTTTTCCGATAGGATAACAATTAGGTTCAGAAGATCAAAACAAAGGTATGTTTTGTTAGCTCTGAAAAAGAAAGTTCGGCAGCTTTCCCTTTTATGTCTTTATTCAATAATTACTTTGATGAATGGTTAAAAACCGAAGAAGAAAAAAACGTATTGCTTTTAAAGAAAACGAGAGAATGCATCAGTGTCAATAAACACTATCAAGTAACAACAGGGAGGAACGGTTGATTGTTCAGTATATTAAAATTTAACTTAATATGGAATTTTTTAAAATTAGCAAATAAACACTTAAGACACCTAAAAAGGAAAATATAACTGCCATGAATTTGGTAGCTCAGGACCAACGGGTAACTGTATTGGACGTAAATAGCAAAAGAGCTAGTTGAAAATGTTTTACGTGGAAAATAATGTATATCGCGTAGCACTATTTCTTGAAAAAAAATTATTTTTTTATTGAAGACTAAGCAAGAACAAATTAAAAGGTAAAATTTCCATTTGCGTCATATAATATAATCAATGTGCGTTGTTTAATTAACTCTAACTCTACATGGGAATGATGTTAAGTGGTAAATCGTAAAAATTAGAGATTTGTATTTTTATATTTCCTCAAGGTGGTCTCAAGATTTTGCTTTTGAACATTAGTGTCTGTTTTCATAAACATCAAAACGGTTTTTGCGACGCAAAGTTATCGATCGCATTGATCTTTAAAGTCGATGTATATGTATAACTGGGATAGTTCTTAGCTTAAATATCCTTGTTTCGTGTAGAATTCGACGTCGCTAGAATCACGGAGTGTGCTTTCTTTTCATATAATGCTGTTTTAAACTTTACTGTTAAAACTATCGTTAACTGAATGCAAATGAAAGGTAAGAAACAAAACATTGTACAATTTGCATATAAGGAGTAGAAAACTATATAACGTTTCGTAATATAACATTGCTCTGCTTGTAGATCGGTTCGGGTCACAGTATGAGACTGTAGTATAAATATGCTCAGCAAATCTAGTGCAGATTCATAATGTTGAAAGTATGTTAATATCTTTTACTCTAATGTAATGCACAATTATTTACTTACGTTGTGAAACACACTATTTTATCAATGTTTTCTAGTTGTTTTTTATTTACTAAAAACAAACACAACAACATCCGATGTAAAGAGGTGTGTGAACAGAAAATTCCATCATCATCTCGTTCTGATGTTTCAGGCTCGAAATTAAATTAAAACTATCATTAAATAATGATAATTATTTAAACTGTGGTTCTACTGTGGGTCTACTGTGGGTCTATTGTGGGTCTACTGTGGGTCTACTGTGGGTCTATTGTGGGTCTATTGTGGGTCTATTGTGGTTCTACTGTGGTTCTACTGTGGGTCTACTGTGGGTCTATTGTGGGTCTACTGTGGGTCTATTGTGGGTCTATTGTGGGTCTAATGTGGGTCTACTGTGGTTGTACTACCTCCAACAACTAATGTAGATAGACATTTTAAAAAAGCAATCCAGATGTATGAACACTTTGACAAGAAAAAGAAAAAAAAAAACGCAGTCCTATTTTTAGCTCGTGTGTCTTGAGAGACTGTCTCAAGAATGTCTTGGCTTAGGTGTTGCCAGTGAAGGAGATCCTCAAAACTCCTCAACCCTCCCCCCCCCAAAAAAAAAATAAAAAAATAAAAAATAAAAATAAAAACCCTTAGCCTTCCCCGCCACACACACACACACACTCCCAAGCCACAAGCGCTCTGTTGTATTGGTTATGGTTGGGCCGGTGTATGTTAAATGTGACCGACTGGGACAGGAGTCATGGTATCCCCGCCCTGTGTCGTTAAGGGAAAGCACTCGAATGGATAGCATCATATCTCACTGAAAGATCTCAGTCAGTTCAGATTTTTTCTTCAGCCAGCTGCTCATCATCTTCAACTGGCGCAGTAACATCAACTGCAGTACCACTCTGTTATGGAGTGCCACAGGGCTCGGTCCTTGGCCCAGTTTTATTTACTCTGTACACAACACCGTTATCAGATATCATCGAAAAACATGAACTACATCATCATTTGTATGCTGATGACACCCAAGTATACATCCCTATAAGTGAGGGTAATGAAGACCAACAGGCACTTAAAATTAAAAACTGTTTGAATGAAATTAAAGACTGGATGCTTGTCAATAAGCTCAAATTAAATGACAACAAAACAGAGATAATGTTACTGGGCACAAACCAACAAAGAGCAAACATTGCATTCGATTGTCTGGAAATAGGCAATGCTACCATCTCTATTGAGTCAACTAAAGCCATTCGGAATCTCGGCTTTTACTTTGATCCTGATCTCTCGATGAAGACTCAAGTCACTCGGATGTGTCAAACAATGCATTATCATCTTCGGAATTTAGGGAAAATAAGAAAATTTATTGATGAAAATACTGCCAAAATTCTTGTCAACGCTTTCATTTTAAGTCATCTCAATTATTGCAACTCTCTTCTTTTTGGCATTCCTGATATCACTATGAAGAGAAATCCAAAATAAAGCAGCCAGACTTATAACACTGAGTAAACAAGCAGATCACATTCATGAAATTTTACAAAAACTACACTGGCTGCCTATAAAAGAACGGATTCATTTCAAGATTCTCTGCTTGGTATTTAGATGTTTGAATCAGAGCTCACCCTGTTATCTGTCAGAGCTCATTGAAAAATATATACCATCTCGCAGTTTGAGATCTGCAACTGCCAATCAACTTGTTATTCCAAGATCAAGAACTTTACTTGGGGAAAGAGCCTTTTCCATCTGTGCTCCAAAGCTTTGGAATGTGTTGGATGTAGAAATTAAACAGTCACCATCTTTGGACCATTTCAAGTCAAAACTAAAAACGTTCTTGTTTAGAAAAGCATTTACTTAGGACGATGTTGTGGTATCTCTGGGATTCATAGATAGAATGTGTGTGTGTGTGTGTGTGTGTGTTCAGATAGTATGTGAGTGTTTTTATTAATGTTAAGCGCCATAGAGCACTACTGTGGATTTTGGCGCTTTATAAGTGAATTATTATTATTATTATTATTAATGTTGTATTTTTGTATTGGGCCGGTGTATGTTAAATGTGACCGACTGGGACAGGAGTCATGGTATCCCCGCCCTGCGTCGTGTGTGGCAGCACATAAAATTGTCAGACGTCCGTCTTGGGGCCCGTCCATAATTTAACCTATATAGTGCTGATGTTGGACGTTAAAACCAACTCAATTCTCAACTCAACGCCAGCGCAGACGTCAGTCTTGGGTCCCGTCCACAATATAGCCTATACAGTGCCACCGACGATGGAAGTAAAACAACAAAAACCACACGCGCATGCATGTGTAAATATTGACATTATTTCAACAATTTCTTTGCCTGATCACAAAGTGAAGGGGGTCCTTCAACCTCCTTGCTACATGTGTTTTGTTTTATCTGTTAGGTGTTAACAAATCCATTATTATGTCGAGTTGTACATGGACATCTTCAAGAGGACCGGCCCTTTGTCAATACTCTCAGTAAAGTTTACATACCAATTCAAATCTAGGCAGCGATGTCAATAACAGCAGGTGACGTCACCGAATCGACTCCAGCGGTCACTTTTTTACATAAAAAGGGGAATATTGATCTATGTATTGTTAAATTTGTAGCACTGTTAGGACAGAGTGATACACAGGGAGTATTTTTTGTTCGGCCGACATAGTTATTAGACTAAGAATGTAAACTGCCCTAAATGTGCCTCATATTTTAATGATATAGTTCACTTTGGTTCTAATTTAAAAAAAAAATGTTTATTCAATTGTGTGATCCTGCCGGTTTTGTTTGGATGCCTAGAGAGATAAATTGTTTTTTTTTTTTTTTAATTTGATGTTTTAAAACCAAACTGCGTTTTTTTAGACTCACGACTAAATTCCCGAACACTGGCGAAGGGAAGGAGACGATCGTTGTACTTGCACGACGGTTGTGTGTGTGGAGGCGGTATCTTAGCTCGGTGCACAGTTAAAACAACCCATTAAAAAATAATAAAGAGGATGTTGTTGTTGTTGATGATGATGATGATGATGCTGATGATGATGATGATGATGATGATGATGATGGTGGTGATGATGATGATGATGTTGTTGCTGTTGTTGATGATGATGATGATGATGATGATGACGATGATGATGATGATGATGATCATGATGATGATGATGATGATGATGATGATGATGATGATGAGTTCGTTTAACCTCCAACATCAACACTTTATAGGCTATAAAGTGTAGTCGGGCCCGAAGACTGACGTCTGACAATTGTATGTGCTGCCACACGAGACAGGGCGGGGATACCATGACTCCTGCCTCAGCCGGTCACATTCAACTGCTCTAAGTGAAATAAGCCGTTGAAGCAGTCCACAGTTCTTGTACCCAAAACGGTTTTTATGTTCCACGTTCTTGTATCTCTATCTGATTTATTGATTTTTGGATACGTCTTTAATGATTTCAACAGATGGTGACACTAAAAAGAAAAAAAATTAAATGTTACCAGTTTTTATGCGGACGAATTTACTTTCTTAGGTTTTCAGGAGGAGACAAAGGGTTCAGGACGAACTTGAACTATTATATCGTGTGATATGTCTGGACATTTATAATTGTTCATTTCAGAACCAAAACAAACAAACACTTTTATTTAACCTACGGCTTAGCCATCTTTGCTAAAATTCCGTTCACGTCCTCGTCCTGTCTCGTGTGTGGCAGCACATACAATTATCAGACGTCCCTCTTGGGGCCCGTCCACAATATAGCCTATATAATGCTGATGTTGGACGTTAAAACCAACTCAACTCAACTCGTGTTGACTTTGAGTTTTTTTTTTAATTTAACTTTCGCTACACATCGAATTGCTTTTAATTTTATATTTTAATGTAAGACCAAAAAAACAAAAAAACACAAAAAAAACACAACAAAAACAAAAATCCTCGTCTTTAGACTTCCAATTTGAAATTGGTTAATCAAGCCCGAAATTGCTCTCTATCTCTCTCTCTCTCTCTCTCTCTCTCTCTCTCTCTTTCCCTC
Organism: Elysia chlorotica; assembly: GCA_003991915.1. Classification (NCBI taxonomy): domain Eukaryota; kingdom Metazoa; phylum Mollusca; class Gastropoda; family Plakobranchidae; genus Elysia; species Elysia chlorotica. The sequence goes on from RQTK01001600.1 coordinate 20,679, forward strand.
TTTAGACTTCCAATTTGAAATTGGTTAATCAAGCCCGAAATTTCTCTCTA
>RQTK01001601.1:5112-65360 GCA_003991915.1 Elysia chlorotica
TTACAGGAAGATTATTTTACAAGTCTTTTGAAAACCTTTGAAAAATTAAATTGACTGATATATTATTTTGTATAACTCTATTTTAAAGTAAGGAAAGGGGGGAAAAGGGGGGGGGGCGGAGTTGTTATTGGAATGTTTTCAAAAAATCTTTATGACTAGAGTAGCATTATGTTTTTCCTGAGAATCTTGGATAACTTGAAATTTTTTTGTGTTCCTATTTTTGTCGCCTAGTACTGCCTATCTCTGTGTGCTGGCATGACCCTTCAAGTGTTTTTCATCTCCTCCATTCTTGAACCGTCATCCAGGGTAAATCTACACAGTTTGTTGTTAAGTTTCTCACTAATTGTTATTATTAACTGTATCCGGTTTTCTTGATTTTGAAACTCTGTATAACTTAGACCTAGGTATGTTTACTGTAAAACTGAAGCAGCTTTTAATTCCATCGGTTTTGTTTTTGTTTCTTCTCCATTCATGAACCATCATCCAGGGTAAATCTACATAGTTTGTTGTTAATTTTCTCACTAATTTTTTTATTTATCATTGTATCCGGCTTTCTTGATTTTGAAACTCTCTATATAACTTAGACCTAGATATATTTACTGTAAATCTTCAAGCAGTTCTTAATTCCATCCGTTTTGTTTTTGTTTCGATTTAATGAAGTTTTGCAAGCGTTTCCTCAGATGAAGAACATTGTCGTATTTAACTTTTATGAGAGGCGGATATCATTAACCCTTTCTTGCTATTCTTCCACACAGCTGTACGCTACCATGGTGCGCTCGGCGGTTTCTGAGTTGGAGAACAAATACAAACTTTTAACGAACAGCACTTACGTTTCCACTGTCAACTCATACATGATCAATGTAAGGGACGTACCAACGATGAATGTAATCAAATTCGCAGGTCTAGAGGCAAAATACTTTAACTCACTGTTTCATTATTTTCCCGCTATGTGTATTACATCGTAGCTCAAGGCTTCCAAAAATAGAAGACATGGTAGTCGAAATGGACAAAAACGTGTAGTAAGAGTGAAATAATTGATCTGCTAGAGTCCATATTATTAAACGTTTGTAAATCGCAATTGAACCTATCATTTCGAATAAAAATTAAAATACAATTTTCGGTCTTCTAACTGTTTTTCAGATATACCCCTAAAAAGTGCCCACACAAATATGACAATTTATATTTTTATTGCCGTAGGCTTGAAGGCCGAAACAAAGTTATGTACTTTTCACTTTGCCCTTTCTGTTGAAAAAATTAAAATAGATAAATCCATTTTATCCTTAGTGTGTAAAAGTCTGTTTCAATCGTTCAACTAGGTGAACTTGGCTTTTATTTTGGAAGCGATGGTACAGTTAAATCCTAAAAAAAAAAAAAGGGGGGGGGGGGGGCGCGTTGCGTGTTGATAAAGTAGAAACGAAGACTTTAGGAGTTAAGCTTCAAGTTTAATGATATCGCTCACCACTTGATTATAGGTTGTTCCTTTAAATGTTATTATATTTGTTCTTTCAAATCTTAACTGGTGATAAAAATTGCAGGCCTTCCGCGTGTTTAAAAAAAACAAACAGTAGGAGTGTTGCTCCCAATTTTCAATCAACAGATAATATTTATTGGCCTACGACATGTGGCGGAGGCAAAAACTATCTCTGTTATCTTTTCCGCTTACACAATTGCAGGCGCGATGTTGTGGGGTGATTGGACCTCATGATTTCCTTCATGTTAATCTCTCGTTTTCAAAAACAAGTAAGTTTATAAATTAGTAAGCTATGGTGCCTATATAACATAATTATGAACGTTAATAATACATGAAATTTCTTCTCTTTTTTTACAAAAAAAATTACAGGCATAATTTCCAAGGCAATTTGAAGTGTAGACTGACTATTTTATATTTAAACGGCACTGCAATCGTTTAGTTATATGATTTGTGATTCTTGAATATATATCTATTGAGCAAATGTGTAGGAACTCGATACTTTCCAATAAACCATACCTTTTTATGTGATGCCTCATCATTATTTTTTGTATGTTGCCTTGTCAAGTTTTTACACTATCTTATATCTTTTGTTTGTCCATTACTTCTACCTTGATTTAAAATCTATTACCTTTATATTCACGGATACACTGACAGTTAGCTCACATTATTTATTGTCAAATGGGGAAGGGGCATGCGTGCTTAAAGAGTTGTTTCTTTGTTTGTTATATTGTGGACGAAATTCAAAACGGACGTCTGAGAAGTTTACATACTGCCACATAGAGACTGTGCGACGATACCATGACTCCTGTCGTGGTCGTTCACAATGTACTGACACCGAACCTACTAGTAGGTGACGAAATAGGACAAAATAGTACATTTTGACCGATCTTGGGTTTGATCCAGTCATCCAGAGGGACCTCCAAATTGGGAGTAAGTTCGATTAGCTAACCTCAACAATTACATCCGTCCTTCCTGGCCAGATTTTCTGTTCCCGTACAACCCGTACCGAGGCGCAGATCTATATTTCCCCCCTGGGGTCGTTTCATATAGTTTCAAGGTGAGTTTAGCAAGTCTTAAACATCTTCCTTTGCCACCGAAGACCGATTTCAACGTTCACAATGTACGAATATCTCTTTATATTGCAATACACGTCTCGAATTGTTTTTTGCTAGTTTGTTGTTTAGCGTCTAACGTCATCACTATATAAGGACGGACCCCAAGACTATCGTCTGACAAATTTAGGTTCTGACGCACAGAGGCAGTGTGAGGATACCATCACTCTTGTCTAAGCCGGTCACATCATACTGACACCGACCCAACAAGTATGGGAAGAAATCAGACGAATACACCTTTTTTACGGATCGTGGGTTTCAAACCAGGGATCTGGTGTTGAATGTGGTTATACATATCTACTGCGACGAGACATATCATTCAAATCCTCTGGATCAAAAACGTGTACATAGTAAAATATCATAGCTGATATCTAACTGTACTTCATCGAAATTATATATGTTTCTGTATTGTTTTGTTTAAAATGCGAAAACGTTTTTAATTACACCACCTCATACATAAAATTAAGTACAAAATTAGCCCGGACAGGTACTGTCATTTCCAAACTATCTCATAAATATAATTAAACAAAAAATTATCCCCGAGAGATAATATGATTTTCAAAATATCTCATTATTAAGATTAAATACAAAATTACCCCGCAGATAATGTCATTTTCAAAACATCTCATAATTAAGATTATATACAAAATTAGCCCCGACAGATAATGTCATTTTCCAACACATTGCCAGTTTCCCCCTGCGTGCTGTCATTCGTATCTGTTTAATGGAGGCTCCAAAGAGAACGCATTCAGGTCCGTTGCGATGTGTGCTCAAGGCAAAAATATGACCCAACTGAATTGGAAGGTAGGTTTCGTGACGAACTATATAATATGTCCAAAGAGCTTGAGCCTACCTACAATCTCGGATAATTCCTATATCTAAGCGTACAGAAAATGGCCTCTCATGCCTCTATCTCATTAATTTGAGAATAGAACACTTAGTAATATTCCTGATCTCATAAACTAGACTGGGCAATAAATAGATCTTCTGCCCACATCCCTTCACAAAGTTAATACACATACTCTTTCCTCAATATTTGCCATTTATTCTTTTCTCTCAAATGTATTCGTGCACAACTATCAAATAAACCTAAACGGAGTTTAAATCTTCAGTAAAACAAAAATATACCGAATGCAATTACTTTACTCTAGGCGGATTGATGACTCCCAATTTATATTTTTTTCCAAGTCTTTCAATATACCCCTCTTTTTTGTGTGTGAAAATTTGTAACTTATTAGTAATTTGTAACGTTTGCCAGATAATTAAAAATGTTGATGCATAGAATAACGCATGAGAAAATCTATTATTTAGAAACTCTTCCAAGTCGAAGTATAAACAAAAATTAATAATCGTTAAAGCACAATGTTTTACTCCTTTAAAAAATGAAACGATTTAAATTCATTGACGAACTTCAAACAATGCTCATTTAACAGCCATTGTAAAGTTATTCTTTGTATGACTCGTTGAAAAAAAAATAACATTAATCTGACACGCTAATTTTTAAAAATTAATGATAAAAGAGAATTCTATTGATCCCATAACTGTTATCACTTTTGGCCAATCAATTGGGCTCAACTTTAAATAACTTAAAGATACCTTAGGCAGCTGATGTTTCGTCTATGAAAAAAAATGTTTTTTGAGTACCAAGCTACCCAGTGTTCTCGTATATTTGATCCATAAGGGTTGCTTGAAACGAACAGAAGAGTTTGTGGGTAAAAAACGTGAATTCCTCATCGATGTGGTCACCGTTATGTTTATCTTAGAGGTAGGCATTCTTTGTTTTTTTTTGTTTGTTCCTGTTGTTGTTGTCGTTGTTGTCGTTGTTGCTGTTGTTGTTGTTGTTGTTGTTGTTGTTGTTGTTGTTGTTGTTGTTGTTATCTATTCATGTTATTGTTGCTGTTGTGTTATTGTTTCTTTAACTTTTAATCTTTTTTAGCATTCGTTTCAAGGAGACGAAAGAGGAAATGAAAAGAAAGCCAACATAAAAAACATGAATTAGTTTAATTATTATAGTTCTGCCTAAAATATTAAATTGTTAAGAAGACATGTTTTAAAATATCCGCAAACGCGAATTTTGTATCTAACTAAAACAAGAAAATCTATGTGAACAAGCAAAGGGTATCGGAATATTTAAGGCCCTCTCGCCGCAGGTTCGAACCAAAAATAATTAATTAGTGTTTCTCTACAGGGAAAGAGAGCAGCCCCCCCCTCTCTCTCTTCCTCTCTCCCTCTCTCTCTTTCTATCTATCTATCTATCTATCTATCTATCTATCTATCTATCTATCTATCTATCTATCTATCTATCTATCTATCTATCTATCTAGACAAGAGCAGATAATCGCGGGCTTCGATCTCCCGGCGAACCGGGGGCCCTGGTGGTTTGGGAGGTTTCGGGAGGTTTGGTGAGGTTTTGACCTCACTGAGCTGGTACAGGTCTAACCTGAGTTGGGATCTAGGGTAGTATCAAAGATTTTATACAAATCTATGGGTAGTATGTAACTACATGAACAAATGAATCATGTATGTAAAAAAATATATATTATAACTTTAGATCCCTGTGTTTGTTTGTTGTTGTTGATGTTGTTGTTGTTGTTGTTGCTTTGTTGTTATTGTTGCCTTTTTGTTGTTGTTGCTGTTGTTGTTGTTGTTGTTGTGTTTTTGTCTTTAAATACCGAAAAGGGGGTCTTACCTTTTAAATAGATCTAGATCTTGGGCTGTAGAGACTCCTCGTTAGCTTTTTTATTCGCATACGCTTACGAAAAGTCGCAAGCTTCTTCAACGTTGTGCTTGAAGCCATAAGCATAGATCTACGATAGTAAGTACGTGTAATGGTAGAAGTTCGAGTTGTTTATGTTATTGAATTTGTTGTTGCTGTTGTTGTTGTTGTTGTTGTTGTTGTTGTTGTTGTTGTTGTTGTTGTTGTTTTGTTTCTTTCAATACCAAAAACCTAAAAAGTACCGTCATGACGGTATCTAAGCTTATAACAACGGTTTATAAAAGTTAACTAAACTTGGGGCCGTAAGTACAACGCCGCAATAGGTTACGACTCGCCGTAAAATCATATGCCATAAAGAAAAACACGAACAGCCGTAAGCTACCGCGACGTCGCACTTACAACCCCAAGTCTAGATCTGAAACACAAAACACACACACAAAAAAAGAAAATTCTATAATCAAACAAGACATCCAAAACAAGATCTTAACAAAGCAGATATATACAAAATCACTATTATCTTTATTCTTAGAACTCAAGCAGGACGAGGTCTCACTAACGTAGTACAATGTACAACAAAGCGGGAAGACTAGTGGCTCATGATGAGTGATGCAACGATATTACAGGTAATCCCCTTTAAAATGTTGAAAAATCTCTGTATTGTTGTGAAGCACAAGTGGCAAGTGACATGGAAAAAAACAAGCAAGGTAGAGAGTTCCACAGGATTAGAAACTCCATATCCTGTGGTGGGGTCCTTTTCACAAAATTAATGTGGTTTTATCCTTCAGTTTCTGAACAGCGTGAACAAAACGATTTGAAATGTTAAACTTTTTTTCAGTTTGTGAAGACATGCCTCTCAAGGACACACTGAGAATTTTCACTATGGGAAAAGAATGCCCTGCATTTAACACAGTCAATATAAAGTTCTGATCCTTAATTTCGAAGCTTTTGATAACGAGCTAAGCGCTTCTCTTTTTCCCTGTCTCTCTCTCTCTCTCTCTCTCTCTCTCTCTCTCTTTCTCTCTCTCTCTCTCTCTCTCTCTCTCTCTCTCTTTCTCTCTCTCCTATTATCTATCATTCTATCTTTCCTTGGGTTTAACGTCTCCCTGGTTCACCTGATCCTATAAAGTGATCAAACCAAGATTTAGTGTAGATCATGTCCTTACATAGTATTTTTCCATAACCGAGGGGCAGTAAGTACAACGTCACAATAGCTTACTACCAATGACTTAATAAGTTAGGCATGCTGATGTCCCTACAGCGCGCTGCACTTTTCGCGATATCTGTATGCGAACTATAAGACCCTCACATGTCTGCTTGCTAACTTCCGGTAGAGTAATAAATCTGCCCCTGCAGAATTATGCCATTTTTTAAAGCAAAGAAATGCCAAATAATGCACAAAACAAAAAGACAAATTTAGGTTCACCGCGATCGCAAAGCAGAGAGAGGGGGGTCTTATCTCCACTGGCAGGATCTTCCTGTCTGTATCATGGCGGACGCGTTGCTTAGCCTATCTAGTCTATTATATAATATCGCTGCCTACGACTCGTAAGAGTACGCGATAAAGAAGGCTTTCGACATGTCGCAAGTTACCGCGACGTTGTACTAATGATCCCAGGTCTTTACGTACCAAAGACCTCCTATTTTTATTTACAAACTAATTGTATATACATAATTATATACATTTCTACGAATGATCGTTTAGCATTGTGTTCATCTGTTCATCCTGCAGATGGTGTGCTTGACAATGGGCGTCTATCTTCCATTCGCCGAGAGGAGACGTTATGAAGACATGATAGAAAATGAAAAAGACTTATAGCTAAAAGAAGACTATAACTAATTATGTTTTCAAGAATGTGTAAATAAATTATAATAATGTGTGCACGTATATTCGAATACACGATTTGTATGACAATGTATGCAAGTATGTCGGAATATATGTGTAATAATGTTTTCAAATACGCGTGAATATAATTATGTATGATGATCACTTTTTTCAAGTATGTGTGTATGTCTATAATTTTAATAATGCTTGGAACTATGTTTAAATTTAATAATATTTTCCACTATGTATGAATATAAAATGTTTTCAAGTATGTATGACTATAGCAACGTTTTTATTTAGCCCTGAGACCTTTAAAATTGCTGCAAGTAATAGCTAGCATTCTAGTTGAAATTACTTCATTCAATAACACCCAAAAAAGAAAAGAAAAAAAAAAAACAACAACCGGCGTTTGGTGCAGGAGATTCCATACAATGTGGGTCGTAAGTAAAACTTGGGGGTTAGCTTACAAAATTAATCGTCTTAAGATAGTTATGAGAATAAAAAGGCTTACGACGAGTCGTTAGCTACTGCGACCTACATTTAAAAATGTCAAAAATTTATCGAAGTTCATACAGTTTATATTTATTTCCATGCATCTCTAAGCATCCATTCATCATGCATATCTTCTTGTTTTGTATTGTTTGGTCTATAAAACAGATGCAATGAATTAAAAGGAATTAATTTTGCTGTGAGTAAAGATATAAAAATCAATACCCATTTCTTGGAGTTGGGCCTCAGTTTTTTTCATTATCCCTTTCTCTGTCCTTATTCCTGTTCACTACAGTGTAACAATTTTCTATCCTTAGCCTCTCTATCTCACTCTCTCTCTCTCTCCCTCTCTCTCTCCATCTCTCTCTCTCCCCCCTCCCTCTTATACTGTTTTCTTTCATCGTGTATAATAATGTACTCTACCCCCCCCCCTTTTCCTCACTGTTTTTTTCCCACTACATTGGGTAATGTAAACAAAAGGGTAACTATTTAATTCAATCTTAGAGTTGCAAATCTTTCTCAAGAAAGGTAAATTGCAAAATTTCAAATTTATTTTGAAAATTTGTAAAGAAAAATATGTTTGTATTATATTTTGAAGAATATTTTATTAAATAAGAACTAAAATAATAAAAAGTGTGTTTTGTAACAGAGACTCCAGTAGTCCTGGCCTGTAGAAATGTAATATTAATAACAAACGTTCAATATTATTCAAATCATTTAAACCGCATTGAGAAAGATCCATGTTTCACCGGGGTACTTATAAGACTAAAGTTAATTCAAAGTCGCCTGGCAACGTAAGTTCACCTTGAACTGGCTCCGATCACTAACGGTGTTAAGGCCCGTAAAACGACCAAGGTACACATGCTAATACGGTACGCGCCACGTCGTATTTTATGCCTTGTGTCTGATATGGCTCCTCCCATAACACATCGGCTTACATTGGTGATTTTTCTTCTTCTTCTTCTTCGTTCACTTGAAAATGACTACACAGAAAGTCCCGAATCTAGAATATAATCCACAGTCTTTTGAAGTTCAACATTGGTGATTAACAGCTGTCAGGGAAGATTTAACGAAAGGTGTATGATAAGTGCAAAGTCCTCAGAGATACAGGCGTTAGGTACCTCGTCAATGTGGTGTGGTGGGTCGGCTACCCTGAGCGTGCCTATATGGCAGAGGGACAGAGCGGTAAACCACACCCCTGCGTGTTTTTTTTTTTTTTTTTGGAGATCTCCCTTTATGCAGAGTTATTTCCCTTTCAATATCATAGACTACAAGATTTCACTTTTCGTTTATTATCTCCCATGGATCATTCTAACCTATGCTCGTATATTCATTTACCATTGAGTATACACTTGTACTGCAGCTCATGGCTATCATTATTTTCTATCTTTTGACCTCTCTTCCTTTTTTCCACCATCTATCTCAATTCCCTCTCTACCTGTCTCTTTAACCTAGATCTCTCTCCCCATCTCATCTTTCTGCCTCTGACTCTGTCTCTATTTGTGTGTCTGAGTGTGTGTGTGGGTGTGTGTGGGTGGGTGTCTGTTTGTCTCTCTCTCTCTCTCTCTCTCTCTCTCTCTCTCTCTCTCTCTCTCTCTCTCTCTCTCTCTCTCTCTCTCTCTCTCTCTCTCTCTCTCTCTCTCTCTCTCTCTCTCTCTCTCTCTCTCTCTCTCTGTTTCTCCCCCCCTCTCTCTCTCTCTCTCTCTCTCTCTCTCTCTCTCTCTCTCTCTCTCTCTCTCTCTCTTTCTCTACCTTTTTCATTTCCTCTCCTCTCTATATCTCTGTCTCTCTGTGTCTGTGTCTGTCTCCCTCCCTCTCTCTCTGTCTCCTCTCCCCCTCTTTCCGTGTTTCCTTTCATTGACTAAACTGTTTAGATAAACATACCAAGATTGTTTTAGGGAGCAATGCTGTATCTTTAGCATATCTTACATCTCCTAATTTCAGCTCTTGAACGCATGGCTCATCGAAAATGTCGATACTCTACAGACATTAAAACCACAAAGCATGAACACCGATAGACAAGCATACGGCAACGTTTTTTAATCACATATCCTCCGCCCACAAGTATAAATAAAACTTAATTCCCCAACCTGAGGAGACACAAGCAAGCATCAAACCTACAAACCAGCATGCGCTGTATACTCGTGAATTTAGAGATAAGGAGAGGCAGAAATAGAGAGAGAGAGTGAGTGAGAGAGATAAAGAGAGAGGGAGAAAGAGAGGGAAGGGAACAGAAAGAGACAGAGGTAGATAAACAGGATGACATGCATAGAAACATACAGATAATAATAATAAATTACATTTATTTAGCGCTTTCCATTTTCAGAATATTTTAAAAAATCTCAAAGCGCTTTACAGTGGATACACTAAATACGCATACATCATATCAATCAGCATGCAATTAAATATTAAATATTAAAAGTTAAATCTTAGCCAAACAATATACATAAGAAGAAATGTAGACGTAAATAGTATGCAGCATATACTCATCATCAGAAAGAATATAATAAAAATGATATAAAATGCAACACTGTAAAGCTGCGTAATAGTATGCAACCATAAGTGAACAAAAATTAATGAATTAAAATTGAAACCTTATCTCTGTCACGAGAGTCACAGGTAAACAAAAGCGCTACCATTTAAAACCGATACTAATTATGCACAGACAGATGCAAGATTTAATAACTAGTGTAAATGGAATTGAATTATACAATCTACGTAAAAGACCGACAGGTAAAAACAAGTAAAATAGGAACTTAAGAACTGAAAACACGTTTGAAAAGATGACTCTTCAGATCTTTTTTAAAGGTCTCGAGGCTTGCACTCTCCCTAATCTCAAGTGGAAGAGAATTCCAAACATGTGGTCCCTGAAACTGAAATGACCGGTCGCCAAATGATTTTAAATTAGTTTTAGGCGTAACGAGTAAAGTTTTGTCATTTGTAGATCTTAGAGAACGAGATGCCTTGCTCAGATTAAGGTGCAAAAGTTCTTGTAAATATTGTGGGGCCAAATTGTTTAAGCATTTAAAAGGGGGGGGGGAGTTGAGAGAGAGACTGAACTTACTTTACAATTATCCATACAAGTACATTCACTAATCGAAATATAAATCCAGTATTTTGGTGGTAACAAAACGGACAATCTGTGGTAAACTGGTGGATACTTTCGTACAATACCGGTAACTGAAGGAAAAATCTACCTAAAATCGCTCGAGGCTTTGTAAAACGATGCGCAAAGTGACCGAAGTAAACAAACATTTTAATTTTTTGGAGGCTTCTTAAATTAGCAGGCAAAGTCACTGAAGTATGACTTTCATATCATCGGGCCTTCATAAAACATGTAATTATCCATTGGAAACCCCGCGCGCTCTGCTAACAGAGCAACATTGTTTTCCTAAAGCGCATGCGTCAACTTTGGCTTCCCAGGTTTCAACATGGCCGCCACATGAATCAAAGATAATTCTGAGGTATGGAATTTACACTAAACACGAATACTTTAAGTTATCTAAAGTTAGATCTAGTCTCGATCTAGATTGAGAATCGAAGACGTTGTAGATATAATTGATATTGATCTAGGTCTAGAACATATTAAAGTTCGACTTACATCCCTAATTTATAATCTGCATCTGGATCTGAAACTCTTAATCCATATTTACACGGTATTTAAGGACTCAAGAATTGTTCATACTTACAGGGTAGATACAGATCTAGGCCTAGATAATTATCTACCCCCTATGGCGTGGGAAGAATTGTATTTCCCCGTCGGATTTATGCATAGGCTTTAAAACTATATTTAGATCTAATCATGATCTACATTTGAACCAAAAAGATCTACCTATGCAAGCTGTATGTATAGATTGTACATGTTTAATCATTAATGCCTTGCCAGTTGAAACAACAATAGTAGAGACTTGCTTGTAGGCATGCATTGGGTTTAAAGACACATTATGACCCTTCACTCCTTGACTCTGACCTTTGACTGCACAGGACACATGACAGTTATGGATTTTGTGAGTTTAAATGAGTTGAGTAGGTGAAATCTCCAACATGAGCACTATATTATATAGGCTATATTGTAGATGGGCCCAAAGATAACATCTGATAATTTTATGTGCTGCCACACACGAGACAGGGCAGGGAAACCGAGGCTGTCTTCTCAGCCAGTCACATTATACTGACACTGACCTAACCAGCTACAAGGGATGAAGTCGGACCAATATATTTTTGCCCATTGTGTGATTTAAACTGCCGATCTCCCGAGAACTATGCACATGTTTAATATATGTAAAAATTGTGCTTTTCTCAAAATATGGTCAAATATATAAAAATTAGACTGGCCTTATATGCCAATTTTAGCATATAGGCCTAATATTTGAAAAAGAGGTACACAAAAAATTATTGATAAAAATGAAAAGAAGAAAATCTAATAAGTAAAAATGAAATTTAAAATAAAGAAGAATATAAAGTATCAGAGAGCCCGTTTGTGTAAGTTGTGGCACATTTACAGTGAACAGGAGTTGGAGTGTTTATAACACTCGTTTATGCAAGGACTTAATAATCGGAGATTCACACTGCCTTGCCACACAGCTTACCCGGGTACTTAACTTATTCATTCACAGTAGCCTCGATTTTTTTCTCAGAAAAATAATTGAAGATATTCCTCTTATACCTATGTTGTCATATAAGCACTCCTGATAAATATCAGCCCTTCTCCTTTGTCAAAGATTCTTCCCTTCTAAATCAATATACCAAAGATAAGGATTAAGTATTTATAATACCGACCCCCTTTTTTTTCCTGACCTCATATTTTTTAACTGTGAATTAGTTTTGTAACTTTCAAGATAATTTCTTTTTCAAATTAAGGCTTACACATTTCTTTTTGCACAAAATGTATACTTCTGGAACTACTAAAGATAACTTTAAAAAACCAGTGTGTTCAGCTTAAATTTTCTTCAAATGCACCGACGATTTACTAATAAATATTATAGCTCTCTTATAATGAAAACACCTTTAGAAAATCTTGCTTTTTCTTTGGTTTAAAAATAATAAAATCTAAGATTCAAATAGTGGGATAACGATTTTTGTTTTTCTAATCAAACAGAATATTTCACTAATTGGTTAGACAATGAAGTGCTAACCAGAAGTGTAAATGTGATGCGTTTAGGAGGTCTACAAGATCAGCGGGTGGGTGTTTTATTTTCTTATTTGATCAGTTTATATTTTATCTACTGGATTTTCTTTTTAAAACTAAGCATGCTTTGTCTTTTCAAATTCTTTTTTTTTTAACCTTTTAATATATTAATGCACTAAACAATATTTTTTTCGTTTAAAGAAAAGTCTGTATGCTTCATTTATTTATTTATTTTTTTTTTTAAATTAGGTTATGTTTTTTTTCCAGAAAGTGTGTATTTTTTATATTTTTTATGATTAGAATAAAAAAACTTTTTATCTTATTAAGCTTCCACTTTTATATTTAGGTCCATAGACCTTTTTTTTCTAGTTGGCGTACAATGCTTTTTCAGAACAACAACGGACCAGTGCCCGATGAGCTTGCAGTGTTTAGACCAACCCACAGAGGTAATGCTGCCACAATGAAACGATTCCCTCAACAGCAATTGGGGGACTTCCAGCTCAATAACTTTGCAGGTAAGATGACCAAAAAGCTACAGTTTTGCAATACAGTTAATAGTAATTTTTTCAGTTTTATTTGAATTTTGAAACATTTGACCCCACTCTTTTTTTATATAGTTTGAGTCTTTCATTAGAATTAACAAATAGCGCTAACCTTTAGATTTTTTCTTGCAAACATTTTCTTTGATTTTGTACAAAATATATTTAGAATTTAATAGATGAAATTTGCATTTGCTTGCATAAAAAATTATTAGAATGAGTAGAATTATAAAGCAACCATACATTTATTTATCTTGAACATTATGCTTGCTTTTGCCATATTCCAAATCAAAGAATAAGTGATGGATGAAAATATTGTATTATTTTCTTTTCTTTTTTATTTATTCATTATCATAATGATACAAACATTGATTTTGCAGATATGCCTATAAATTAAGTTTGTTAGAAAGCGAGTAAGCAAACAGTTTCCAGAATCAAATGCATCAAAATTTTTGGGTATTTTGGGGTATTTTGCCTTTTTATTGTTTGGGAAAGAAACATCTTTTGGATTTTTTTTCTCGTTCTTTATACATCTTATCAATATAATTATAAATTCCAGAGGTATTAAAATCCTCTCAAACCCAGCACCAATATGTCTCCCTTTTCTCCCATATACACAAACACAACTTTTTTTTTTTTTAATAAAAGGGAGGCTATAAATATCTTGTAATTGTACCCCAATCTGCATTGTCTCCCTTTAGTCAACACACGCCCTGTCATCGAAACTTTTGGTAAGCAAAAGGGAATAAAGGCACCAAACAGAACCTTTCTCTTCATGATTCTCTTTTTATTTTCGTGATGAAACGCACACGATTTTTTTTTTCACATGGAATTATGGGAGTGTCATATATATTTCACAATCAAGAGGCATGATTGCTTTTCTAATATTTATACCTCCACACTCCTTCTTTCAAGATAATTTTGTGGTATTTGTTTCATTGATATGACCACATTTAAACAATAATCCCGTAGGGTGGAAAAAAAAGAAAGATTTTAACTTTTTTTTTTAATGGAGTAATTTCGTGACTATTATTTTAGTGTTTGGGAGTTTTGCTAAAACGTGTTTACCTCCCCTGTCATGCTAAATAAATTATCATCTAAGAGATTAAATACAATATTGTGGTGATACTGAATGATCACTGAAAGATTAGTATGTTAGCTTTTAAAGCTGTTATGAAGATCAGAACAGATGCCTGGCTTTAAATTATTGTTCCTAATAGTATTTTTACCAAAACTTATAACCTTAAAACCTGTATGTTTCTGTCTTTTTATCTCCCTGTATCTAGCCGCCCTTCAATCCCATATCTGATCCGATAAAAACGTTGTGAGAAACCCTTTAAATGAGAATAGAGTGGCAATCAAGGTTTGCAATGACATCAGAAAAAATATTTTTTCCCTATATTTATTATTATTATTATTATTATTATTATTATTATTATTATTATATTATTATTGTTATGATTATTATTTTTTAAATTTCTTATTATTATCATTATTGTAATGATGATGATGATGATGTTGCAGTGTATGTATATTATTTCACCACCCGTGGGTTGCATTGCTTTTATTTTGCTTTGGAATTGAAAAGAAGAAAAATGATTTGCTTTTTAATCATCACTTTATCTCTGCGCCAACTACTAACTGTATTCTGCAGGTGCACTTCAGCCAGTCCAGTTTAATTTTGGTAATACACGTGTCTCACTACCGCACATCTTGTACACAATCATTTGTTTTGCATTCTGTTAGTCGTTGGCTTTTCACCTAATGTATGGTGAAGGGGGAACCAGCTGTTTTTTTTTAAACTGATGCATTTTTGTGCGACAAAATGTTTTTTTTTTTTTTTAAAGTACATTATATGTGTAATTTTTTTATACCTGTAAAGGAGTTCCTCATACACGACTTATTCTCTGATATGATTTCTATGATATCAGAATATCCAATGAAAGTTAATTAAAGTTAATTTTGCTAATGAAAGTTAATTAAAGTCCGCACAGCTAATAGCATACGCAATTTTTTTCATAGTAGGAACAACGAAAAAAAGTATGCAAATTAAAAAAAAAAAAGTGCTTCTTTTTACTGATTGCATGTCTTAAAAAATTCTTTAGTTACTGTGGCTTATGAGGAACAATCAGCCATGATCATGTTTTAAAAATTCTGAGTTTCCCTGTTTCATTTATTTTCTGGCGTTTCTTGTCATGTTGTAAGTAGCCTACGGTAGTTGCTTAATATCTTGATCATTAGAAAAAGCAATAAATGTTAATATATTTAAGCTGTGGAAAGCATAATTATTTTTTTAAGATCTCTGCTAGGCATTCGTATTTGGTGCTTATTTTACATCGCGAGCTTTTAAAATTGTGAAGGTTTATTTGTGCGTTGTAATGCCATAATATAATCAAACAGGATTAAAACGTGCAATAAGCTTTTCTGGTGAACGTGCGAAAGAACAAAGGGGGACGAAGTTAAAGATATAGATCTAAGCTAAGCTATGTTAGTGAAGCAATCATGGTAAATCTGGCACAAGTAAAAAATCTGACTTTTGGAGTTATTGATAGTGTGTTAAAAAGAATCAAATAGGCATACATTTTAAGAGGTTGAAAGAAATATATCTCTATAATTTCCAGAACCACAGGTATTCAACTTAATTTGCAACCGAAAAAGATCAATATATAGTATTATTAAATGTTTAGAGGGCCCTAACTCCAAAATTATATTAGAGATTTGTGCCTGGGTATTTTTGTTCAAATCGCCAGCTTTCTGCTCCTTATTACGTACCCAAAAAGTTAATTGGATATAGATATATTTGAAGAAAAAAACAACAACAACGATCCAACAAAACAATTTGATAAGCATTCTGTATGAATCAACTGCGCTACTTAGTCGTTGTGTAGCCTACCGCACTATGATATCACATCAGAGTTAAATCCAGTGATGGTGTTGTAGTTGTCAGTCTATTGTAAGTCTGTTGTTACGAGGCTGTGGGTCGTAATTACAAAGTCGCGGTAAGCTTACAACTGGTATTAAGATATGCGAATAAGAAGCCTTAAAGAGAGTTGTAAGCTACTGCGACGTTGTACTTAAGGCTTCTGGTGTTTGCACTCACCTCCGGCATTGCAAGCTCCGTTTCGAGATGAAAATCTAGACGGGCATATCATTCAAAGTATAAATTTATTAATAATTTTAGAAGTGCATGTTAGTAACTTTCTCGTTGCCTTTTTAATTTTATACGTAGTATATTTTCCATCTTAAATGTATACGAAATTATTATTTTGTAGTGTGGACAGCACTTCTTGTTCATTTGGCTGGCTGACAACGACAAATTTGCTATGATCTTTTAGTTAGCCTATGTTTAATATGTTATTGAGTCAGAGCAATGTACAATTATGGCTTGATGAGGTTGTTGGTTAGAAAAATATAGTCGCTCGTAATTTTGCACTACTAGTATTGTTTGGCTATTTTGTGACCTTTCAAAAGCACCATTTGCATTGATCAACCTCAATAGCTTAATACTTTAATACTGTAGGTGTATTTAGATGCTGAGTGTTTCTAGATGTTTGATTTAAAAAAATTAAATGATCCAGCTTCTCATTCTCGGAAGACGAAGCAAAAAAAAGAAGAAAAAAAGAGTAAATAAAAAAAGACACAAGACAGGGAAAGCCAACAACAATAACCACAAAATTTGTTCTTTAGAAAATGTTGTATCTTATAGAAAATATCTATAGTATATTATACTAAGCCTTTTACTTTGCTAAGCGGCAAACAAAATAAATGTCTTGGTCAGTGAATATTTATGCGTACATAGTCGACATATATGTCTTTCTTTTCCTTATCCTTAAACCTCGCCATACGCATTTGATCAAATATCTCGCATGCCTCTTTCATAATCTAATGAGGAAAAAAGAAAAAAAAAAACAATTTCTACATACGTAACGCTATCGTGTTATTGCTCATTAATTACCTTCCAACCCGACTCTCTCGAAAAAACCATTTACGCGGTATTGATTGCCTATTATGCGTGTTCGAAGTTTCACATAAGTTATTTAAAAAGTTCAGCTGCTGGGCACTTCTTTTATGATGAAAATTAGAAAAATGCATGCTAGACGTGTATGTCAGCGTTAATATGTTAACAAATGGCGACCTGATATTTTTTTTTTTTTTTTTTTTTATGTTTAGAATGAGGTTTTCCTACATAAATAACAAGTTATTTCTGGAAAACAAGGGGACTTTGTTTTTATGATTTTTTCCACTTATTATCTTTTAACGATACATTAAATTATTATTTTCCGGGGTTAAATGTTCGATAGTCTTGAGAAGGTCGAAGTGCTTTATTAACATAAAATTTTTCTTTGTTTTCTTTCGGTCCATTACGGTGCCTATTAAGCCATAACACAATCAACCCAATACAGTTCACAGCATATAAAATGTTTTTGTAAAAATAAACAACTGTATGTAGTCAGCATTGTCACCATGAAGCGCCTACGTGTGAAACTAAAGGAATACCTCGATACATAAACGTCTTTCCTGGGTTCAAATGCAGACATAATTATTTCCTGTCCTTGTCCGTTGAAATGGGAGGTCATAAGTTTTCCATTTTGACAATTTCTCCACCGAGGCCTCAGCGTAACCATTTTCCCTCAAAGCAACTATTAAGTGGAGTCGTTATTTCAATCGGCATTGACGATAAACTTTCTTTGGCAAGACCACTTGGCTATTAATTTTATCTTTGTACATTTGAATGTGGTGTGATTTACATCAGAACGATTTGGCTCGCTATTGAAATAGACACCTTTTGGATTTTAACTACAACATGCATTGATTTATAATTAGTAGAACGGTTTAGCTTTAAAGTCATAAAAAAAGCTTTGACGTCAGCCCATAGTTATATCTTGTATGACGTGCCCTAAGATTTTAAAAATCAATTATAGAGCGCCGACCCTTAGTTGCCCGTTTTGGACCATTGAGTGCACAACTTGAGAAACAAATAACATTGTGTCGAATTTCTAAATGTTTTTTGGTGTGTGTGAACTTGTGAAGATTAAAAAAAAGAAGGATCCGTGTGTTGTTATGTTCTCTAATGATCGATGTTGGATCACGATATATTGTTATATTAATTTAACAAGAGTTTGTCTGACTTAGAAACAGTTAGGGTGTTCTCTTTAAAGTAATTGATCAATTATATGTACAGTACCTCTCGGCATACTAGGATTACTTGTTAAACCTGTTCTCATTATTGAACAAAATCATTAGAAAAAGCAATAAATGTTAATATTTTTAATATGTGTGCAAGCATATTTATTTAAGTTTTGTCCTGTTTTTTTATCTCAATAAACACACCATTGAGTGTATAACAGGATGTTTCAAAACTTTTACATTGTTCTATGTGATCATTGTTTAGCCCTTGTCATTCTGACACGATTTATCGATCCGGAGGTTCCATTAGTGCACGCATAATTACAACCAATGATAAGTTGATTTTGCAAGTGCAGATAGATATATCATGGTCTACATTAGAACATAGATTTTTTTTTGGCTGGGTAGCGATCGTGCAGGGATCCGTATGTTGTTTCTATAGTACTGTACTTTTATGTTTTATCTCTCTCTCTCTCTCTCTCTCTCTCTCTCTCTCTCTCTCTTTATCTCTGTGAGTGTGGGGGAGGGAGGGATCCCATACGCAGTGACAGGTTGTTTCTATATTGCGCTCGATGTTTGTTTTTCTATTCAAACGCCAACGCTTACAATGGTCTATCTTTACGTAGCGAGAAGTATCAGCGTGAAACGACACGCTTTTCTAAGTGGTGAGAATTTTAATTCAAGAATGGCTTATGTTGATTTCGCCAGTTACATAACGGGACTCTGACGTTACATTGTGTTTTAGTTTTCACAACGCTGTCGTTGATCGCCAAATGCTTCTTAAAGGCAATATACAAACATATTCATTAATCTTTATATTGAATTGTTGTAAAAAGTGCTTTATGTAAGATGGGACGAAATTAGACTCTTTCAGATCAAAAGAAATGTGTTGTCTCAGAACATGATTACCAAAATACCACCTTAATCCCGGTAGAGAAAACCAAGGTCTGACCAATCGAGTTTAACGTGTTCTGGGTGCAAAAAAACAACAACAAAACAATACAATCTACACATACAGCATCCCAGAGTAGGATTATCAGATTATCAATCACATTATATTGAGACGACCCAACCAGTAGGAAACAAGGCGATCTCACCGGGGATCGAACTCTGAACATTTCAATTAGAAGCCTTGCGCCTTTTCGTCGAGCCTCTTTGCCTTGAGCCTTCACCTTCCCTGTTAAGTTAAGCAGATGTATGCCAGGAATGCCTCAGGCTATCGGTTATTCTTGGACCCCCTGATCTCAGAATTCAACCTTCCACCTCATAAGCTGAGCGGTCAATAGTGCGGACCAAAGGGGATCGATTGATTGATTGGTCGCAGGATAGACACCCGTGCTTCGCGCCATTGATACGTTGTGCAATATGTTAGCGGTATGGTCGCGCCGTAGACTGACTTAGCGGACTCTGCGCTGATAAGGAAATCTGGCCCTGCTTGGTGCATGCAGTGATGGCCTTATCGGTCAGCGCTGGGAATATTACGTTTACAGGCTTTGCTATCCACGCGTCTATAACGGATGACATAATCAGGGCTTTGAGACACGGGATTCTGTGATTGCTTTTTGGCACCGTAGGTCTAGGATAGATACGATAGAGCTAACTGGTTGGATCGGTGTCAGTATGAAACGTGACCGACTGATATAGAAGTCCAAGTCTGCCCGCCCTGTCTCGTGTGAGGCAACAGATAATAAGTAATATCAGACGTCAATCTTGGGGTCCGTCCACAATATAGCCTATAGAGTGCTGGCGTTAGACGTTATACCAACTCAACTCATCTCTAGGATAGAGCTATGATTGGAGACTTTTAGTGCATGTTCACCTACCTATCGTCTTCATTTTCGCTATGGACCTTGATATCGCAAGGCTGCCAGTGTTGCCGGCTGGTCAGACGAGTAGCAAGTTGCGCCGTAGCAGATTGGTGCCAGGTTTAATCTGATTCAGGGACAAGCAGTGCCCATTCATTCCATTAACGGATAAACGTCAGTCTCATGTTATTGCGATGTACAGTTTCATGTACAATAACGCCATACTTTTAGGGTTTTACTCTACTTGTAGTTTTAGAAGACTTTAGTGTAGATATTTATCCTATGTGATATTAAACTTATTCTGCGAAGTATACGTGGCACGAGCTACGAAGTGTGTCCTTAGAACCCGCTAATCTTTCGATAGTTCTTTGTCTTTTGTGCTTATTTATATTAATGAAATCTAGTGAGTTCTTAAGTGAAAACGTTTGAAAAGAAGAGAAAAATAATACATAAAAACAATCAAGAATTTGTGTTATTCAACGTACGTTAAGTTCTGAATAATTTTTCTCACTATCTCTATGGATAAAGAAATAATTATGTTCCTTTTTCGAACCAAAAATGTGATGTGTACGTATTTTAATAAATTCATTTGGATCCCATATAATTATACAGGCTATTTCAAGAACTATTCACTGGCGTATTTAAATTTTATTTCCCGGGAGCTCGTCGTATGTATACAAGTGCATATCAATTCCGAGTGCCTCGTAAATTTTATTTACGCTCGGAGTCAAAAGTGCAACCTGAACTATACTTATAGAAGCTTGAAACAGAAGCAAACATTACTTGAATACTTTGCGCGATACGTGTGTATTTCGAAATTATTTTCTAAGTTGTATGCCTTTCTTTTGTGCATAATTGAATTGTAATTAACCAATTCCAACGTGTCTTTGCCCTTTGATATCACGTCTATCGTAACCCAATAGACGCTGTCTGTCAAAGCTATCTAAAACTTATCTTTTCAGCTCTGTCTCGTCTGAATCATAGTTGTTTGTTATGCTGGTTAAAGTTGTTAGGCTTGTATAAGTCATTTCGCACTCTCCATTTATAGATCCATCAAAATATGGAATGTGCATGAGGGCTTGAAGAGTTAACATGTTAGATCATTTTCAAGTGGAGTAGCAATTATATCAACAATAGGAAGAAGACGCTGGTTTTATATGACTTGAGCTGTGTAAATTCATCTATATTTAAAATGTGAGATCATTCAAAAGCAACAACTAAGACTTATTTAGTTTAACCACAAGTCGTTTGTGTTTTTTTTTTAAATTTGATTTAAAAAATAAATTTTGATACGTCATAAATCAAATGATTCGTGTAATTTCTCCCCTGTCATCGTTTTTTCCGAGTGAAGTGGATTTTTATCGAACAATCAAACAGAAGGCGTTTTCTGTTGACACATGCTTATCTGCCTGAAAACCTCCTCTTGTGATTTCTCGCCGGAAACAGGCAAGCGTTGTTAATCTCGTATTGTTTTTCTTTTCTTCAATCCAGCTGATCATCTGGATTTCAACAATACGGTTTTAGTTGCCTTCAGAGAGGCACACATCTTAGCCGGTTTTTTTTTTGTTTATTTACGGACTAATAGGTCTATACGTCGACACTCTTGAATCGCCACTCAATGTTGACTGGGCCTGTAAAACTTGCCAATCTGTCAATCAATCTTTTAGCAAGGCTATCTACATCATTCTAAAAAATCTCAGTCTCTTGACTTATAACAAGGCTTTTTGATTCCCCAGTTGTTATTGTTATCCTCTGGCAACTTGGGTCAACTATTACTATTAGAGGCAGGAACCCTCTGTCTTACCCCTGCTATTTACACGCTTCGAATGTAGATCTAGAGGATTAGCAGCGCCGATTGACGCGTGAACGATAATGTTAAAGTCAGCCGAATATTGTCTGAGGCTCTTCGGTGGAGACGGTTTTCTTGCGGTGAAGGGTCCGTCTCAAGTGTTCTTGGCGAATATTGTTTGGAGGCGGACACTTAGCTTTCTACTTTTTTTTTCGGTCTTAACTAATGACGAGATCTTGATCTGTAGGCCCTTCGTGAAGAGCTTTTAAAAGAAATAGTTAGTTAGGTTTTTTGCGATTTATATTCTAATGCTATTAGCTTTGTGAACTTTTAAAGATTAATCTTACTTCAATAAATCACATTTTACAATAATTGATTTTGCTAATGATAATAATTATTAAGTCTTCATGTTTAATGTTTCCTAGACTTATCAATACTGGCGAAAACCAATGGACTCAATCACTTCTCACGGTTGATCAACGCAAGTAGTATCGTTATAGCCCGCGGGTGTTGAAGTAAATTAAGGTGTAATCGGAACAAGGCGAAACTAGTGATGTGTGAAAAAAGCGTTAATTATCGATTACAACTTTCCTGTTATAGCGCTAGACATAGAACTCTTATCCACGCATAATAGTGGGATTGCGATGGGCCAATTGCTCGCTACTCGGTTCTGAGCGATCTCGCATTTTGTTTCAAGAACAATTATTATTATATTGTATCGTTGCACAATAAATATCTGATTCAATGCCATACCAAAAACGCCTGCCAATGCCTACTATTAATAAGGCCCCATGGTTGAATACGATACGCAGGTGTAGGGCCTCGGCTTAAAATGACGTGAAAGTCTTCTTAGATCCAGTGCCATCTCAGAAATCTAGTACAATTCAACGTTGTTAATGGTTTTGCTATTTGCCAAGGTTGTGGATTAAACATAGATGTGTGAATAGTTATGCAGAACTTAGTATATTTCAAATTTATAGCGTATACTTTTGTTATTTTCTAAGGTGGTAGACTATACAAAGGAGGAGTGAACAAAGTTCTCTGCACCAACCCAAAACCTGCTACAATTCAGCATTATTAATTACGTAAAGTTGTGTTATTTGCTAAGCTATTAGACTAGACATAGGTGGTTTCAGAACCAAGTAAATGTATGATTTATCATAATTATGTCACTGTGGCAGACTAGACACAGGTGTAGTTAACAATGTTTCAACTAGTACAGACATAAGGCATGGAATAGAAGTACCAATTCCCTAGTTTTTCTTATTCGGAATAACCACCATATCACGTTGGCGAGATGTGGATGTTCCCAGTACCATGAGGGATGTATCCTCTGATCTCTCAATCTCCTGCATCCCTCACAGGAGGTAAGTTACGTAGACTTTAATATGACAGTGTACAAATACCCGTGTACACAATAGCTTTAAGAGGACAATGTTTAATTATCCGTGTTTACAAGCGAGGCTGCTGCACTATCGTAATTGGTGACGTTGACTAGATCGACCACTGCGGTTTAAATAAAAAGAACTCGACCAAAACTTCAAAAGACATCAATGTTCAATGCCTCCTTTGCTCCTTTCATAGTAATGTTTGTGATTTTCTTTTGTATCAAGATATATGTTGTACAGGAGTTTGGAGGGAAAAGGATGTTTTCGTTTTTTTTTGTAAGGACGGAAATATTTGTGATTATTAGCGAATCATCATGAATTTATTAGATAGCTCTCTGGGTTTAAATTTGTTTCGCCAATAAGTTTTTTATTTGTCAATGTTTTAGAGTAGGACGTTGTTTGTTTTTTTAGTGTTTTTGTTCAAATTTTGTACTGTGCAACATTTAATAAACCAAATATCAATTGTTATTCTCCTATAATGAATACTGTGAACACAACATAGCACAGCAAGAACAACAACAGCAACTATTTACGTATAACAAAGTTGAAAAAGAAATATATCGCTGTTTACTAGCTTTATGAAATTTTCAAGGTCCCGATCATTCCTTCTTTGATTCCAATATTGAAGTTTTGTTGTCGGGTGTATTAGCTTTTCAATCTAGCCCTTTATCTCCTTATGTGGCCTTTATTGATTCCCTCCTTGCCTTTCTTGTCGCTTCACCGGCACTTGTTTACCTTTGTGTCTGCTCTATTGTGGAGCTTGCCATATCCGGTTGTTAACCAGGTCCCAAGTTTGCTGAACCCTATACTTTAACATAGAGCTGTGAAAAGTTAAAGGATAAAGGGTATGGCTATTATTGGAAGCAAAGTACTGATTCACAAGTGGTAGCAACGATCCCGTACAAAATAAAGTATCTGTTCAGACTCCCCAGCAATTCCAAGGTCTCTTGAATATTGTCTTTTTCTGAAGCGATAGTTTCTGTTTATAGTTAACGATACATGTTTAATGATTAAACACAATACAGACGGCGTATTTTGCTCTACCAGGTCTAATCTTACCGCTATGGTAGACTGATGTTGTAACACTGTTCATCGATTTATTGATCATTAAATTTGAATTTGTAAGTTTTAGTGTAGGCATTATATAGGGGATACCAGTTTAAACTTTCCAATACGATAGTTGCATCGAAATTGTGGCGTCGTCTGTATGGAAACCACTAAGTTTTGTGTCGAATGTGACTTATCGTTTGAAATACATTTTACTGCGCTCCTTGATAGTGCGGTGCGTAGGGAAGAAGGGTATAGTTTTTACATATTTGTATGACTGCAATATAGATAAGTATTAGTGATAATGATAATAATAAAGTAATAATATCATGCAATTTTGTTCGTTGTACCTTTTGTATTTCAAATACACGACGTTGTAGTCATTTCTCTTAAAAAATGCCCCCCCCCTCCCTTTTCCCCCTGTTTTTGTTTGTTTTGTTTTTTGTTTTGTTACATTGCACCGCCCTAGATGGATAGTTGATAGTTGTAATAATTGTCCGTATTATTTAGTTTCACCAACACGCATTGCTTCCGTGCTTGCCACTCAAGTGGACGTTACTACTTTTTAATGCTTACCATGTGTCGAAAGCTAAGAAGAGATAGGGTCTTTTTGTTATGACTAAAATCTGAATCAATGCCATCGCAAAAAAACTAATAAAAATTGTTGTGTTATTAAAGTAATGTGAGACCTTCTGGAGAAACGTTGTCATTTTTGCTTGAAACTTTTAATTTATTTTTGTCAAACTTTGCTGATTTTAGGTGTTTGAAGTTTGAATGTGTATATATTCAGAAGCACTACAGTCGTTCCTTCTATGAAAAAATGCAAACAGCAGTTTTTATGTACTTATCCCAAAATGTAGCGTCACGGTTGTTGTTGTCATTTAATAATGGTAAAATTGAAATTTGAAAACGCCCCAATATTCCAAAGTTTGCCCATTCCGTATATTTCACGTTAGATTTTGGACATATGATGTTTCTTATTTTATGTGCTTGTCTCTATGGTTTGTAATAAAGTTAAAAACTTGTCCTGTATGTAAAAGCGATTGTCTCCACATAATCGATATCGGTGCGACGATTCCCATAATATTTGCAGAGAAGATCCCCATCCACTTCCGGAGCAGTAGGAAAACTTCCGGGCCGCCTGGCCAAGGCGTCGAATATGGCGGCCTCTCAGTGTCGTCTGCAACGCCTTCGTTGGAGGAAGACGAGATCGGAAGTCACGGTCACGGTCGCGAGGCACGATTGGGCAGTGCTCATACCCACGTGACTTCCAAGCCGCACAAAAATGCGCCTTTCTTGCCGGGTATGATCAACTCAACAATGTACTGGACAAAGATAATAATGTTTAACCAGATGCATCACTTAGAGGAAATCTTTCGTTCTGAATGAAAATGAAATAATAATTATTATGAATACATTTTGTGATGGTTTACAAACATGATGCATGGCGTCCAAAAGTAAAAGATGAAGTCACG
The DNA here is from genome assembly GCA_003991915.1 of Elysia chlorotica. NCBI lineage: Eukaryota > Metazoa > Mollusca > Gastropoda > Plakobranchidae > Elysia > Elysia chlorotica. Next base: position 31,021 of record RQTK01001601.1, read on the forward strand.
AAAGTAAACACCAATTTTGTAGTTAGTGTCCAAGTGAGCTATGTCATTGAACATTAGATCCAATTAGGACATTTTACGTTGTTACTATGTAGGCTGAAAAAGATATCTTTAACCATCATTTTTTCATTTTTGTAATACTTTAATTCGAAGAATATAAATAGTATTTGGCATAATAACTGCAGCGTCTACCACTGACACTGGAACTTCAATTTCATAAGTAAAAAAAAAAAGAAGCTAACCAATGACATCATGATGTTTTTACGCTGAGTTTCTCTAGAAGTAATTAGGACAAAGCACCGAAAGTCTAAAAACAACAACAAACAAACATAATATGTCCTACTATGTCATGCAATTACAAACGAATTGGTTTATTTTCTTCTACGACTTTTCTTTTTAACTCATTTTGACGTTTTGTCTTTAAAGCATGTTGATTTGGAAGATTTTTTTTATTATGCATGTTGCATATTCAAGCATATAGCTTGGAACTATTGCATCTCTTTTGAACTTTCGTATACCTAGCAATACTTCATTCTAATATTTTTTTAAAATGAGTTTCTATTCTTATATTATATGATTTAACTGTTTAACTGGACTAACTAGATTAGCAGGCTTCCAAAATATAGCATGAGTATAACGCTTTATATGAATTTGCATTTTCCCTAACTATATTTTTTACTTTGGTAAAAAAAATTTTTAATCGATAATCTATATAATATAACTTACATTTTTAATCGATAATCTATTTGAAATATAACTTACGTTATTTATTGAATCGTTACTGCATTAAGGACTGGCATTAATTTCATACATTTTTATTCATCCATCCACCAATCTGCCCATTACATACATCTATCAATCTATCTATCTATCGATCTATCCATATTTTCATCAAATCTCTATCATTGACTCCCATGCACACACTAATAAATTTGTCTTTCACCCCATTGCCGTTTTTAATGTAGAGCATTCGGAATTTTAACTAAACTTAATGTCTCTCATAATGTCACTTCAGAACCCCACAACCAGATTGGTATATTAAATATTATTTTATCAAATCAACTTGAATTAGTTCTGCATCCCTTAGATTTCCCGAAAAACTGTTTGGGTCATTGGCCAAGATTCGATCCATGGACCGCCCGATCTCAGTCAAGAATCTCAACCAATTAATCCAACAGCGCTTTATGTAGTTGATTTTTTGTTTTATTTTGTTTTTGTTTTTTATGTTGTTTTTTTTTTTTTCGAATAAAGCATAGCGCTCTCAAAGTTTAACGTCTACTGTGTATCATTACCAACACTATACCCCTATTCAGTTGGTAGAACGTTGGTATCCTGATCGAGAGGTCCGCGGTTCGAAACCCACGATCGCTCGAAAAAATTATTTGTCCAATTTCGTCCCCAACTGATTGGGTCGGTATCAGTGTAACGTAACCGGCTAAGACAGGAGTCCAGGATTTCCCCTCGCTGACTCGTGTAGCTTCACATAAAATATCCAGACTTCAATCTTGGGGTCCTTACGCAATATACCCTACATCAGTGCTGACGTTGGACGCTAAGCAACAGCCAAGCACACACACACACACACACACACACACATTTGAATAAATCATAAATGATGTCATGTCTTTATCTCTTTGACGCTATTTATCATGCAACATGTAAATAACAAATAACAATGTCTCCCTTTTGATCATGCAACAAGTAACAATGTCTCCCTTTTGTCTTGGCGTGTTATCATGCAACAAGTAACAATGTCTCCCTTTTGTCTTGGCGTGTTATCATGCAACAAGTAACAATGTCTCCCTTTTGTCTTGGCGTGTTATCATGCAACAAGTAACAATGTCTCCCTTTTGTCTTGGCGTGTTATCATGCAACAAGTAACAATGTCTCCCTTTTGTCTTGGCGTGTTATCATGCAACAAGTAACAATGTCTCCCTTTTGTCGTGGCGTGTTATCATGCAACAAGTAACAATGTCTCCCTTTTGTCCTGGCGCGGGTCCCATGGACTATCCAGGCGACCGTGTTATCTTCGCGGAAAGCCCATCAGCTCCAGGAGTACCAGTGGTGTACCGCACGCCAGACGAGCGCGCCTCCAACCCAGACAGACTCAACTTGGACAGGTGTGGACTCACAGTTCTTGTTTCTTATTGTGTTTCTTAGGCTTCATTAAAAAAATAGTATACTGATTTTTATCCTAGTAAAAGCTTTATTCATTTTTTTTTCAATGGGATTTCAAGGCTATTTAATGATCGTAAACATTCACCGAGTTAGAATGATTGTAAAGTCGGTTAGGATGTTGTTTAATAATAATGATGCTATTGTAAATCTGTCTCTCTGTCTCTCTCTCTCTCTCTCTCTCTCTCTCTCTCTCTCTCTCTCTCTCTCTCTCTCTCTCTCTCTCTCTCTCTCTCTCTCTCTCTCTTTTTCATGCTGATGCTCAATGCCTCATTTCTCTCCGTCCCTCTGTCTGTCTGTCTCTCTTTCTCTTTCTCTCTGTTCCCTCGAGATGTTTTGTTTGTTTTGTTTTTATTTGAAAAATAATTTCTTTTAATTGTGCAGTCTGACCAAGTTTAGCTAAATGCCTTACAAAAAGGATTGAAATATTTTATTATTTTGAAGCCCCCCCCCCCCTCCCCTTTCAGCAAAAAAGGGAGGGGGGAAAGGCAACCAGCTATTATTCAAACCTGCATAAGTTCATAGTGGTACCGATGCCACCACAAATTCATTAAAAAAAAGTCATATATATTTGCATTAAATTACTTTAGCAGCAGGGGTATTGTAGGCTTTTAAAATGGAGATATTTATTTCGTAACTTTGAAAATCTGTAAACGTTTATATGTATCAATTTGATTTTTGAAACTTTTACTCCGGCATAGGCGAAAATTGAGCGTGTGTCCGATCCTTGAGGGGGAGGAACAGCTACGTTTGCTCAACTACCAGCACAATCAGATCTGCCGCATTCAGCACCTGTCTGCGCTCAAACGACTCATTTTTCTAGACCTGTATGATAACCACATTGAAGAGATATCAGGCTTGTCAGCACTCAGATCGCTCAGGGTGCTTATGCTTGGCAAGAACAGGTAAGCATGAAAAAGAACATTTTTTTTTTTTAGGAAGGGAAGTAATTCACAGTCTACTTCATTCCCGGGGCTAGAGACTAAAGTTACTGCCCTTTTTAAAAAAATAAGTTATGAAGAGGGAGAAATATGGAGGATGATTTGTGAAGTGAAAAGACTGACAGCTATGTATTGTGACATTTTATTGTTGTTGTTGGAGTTGAAGTTGATGCGTCCTGTCTTTTACAGTATTTGTTAAAGTATTTTTGTAAAAGCAATTGCAGTAAGTGATGAGGTAATAGGCTCAATCTTTATGTGTAAGCCTCATTTATGTAATGTGTTTTGACATTGGAAGAAATTTTGAAAAAAAACATAAAAAAATGAAGAATCAGATGATTAGTTATAGGATTTTCTTTTTTTTTTATAAATATTATGGCTGCGCTGGGTTTATGGTTTTAGTTTCCACTGCTCTAATTATACATTCTTACCCATCTTTCTTTATTGTGCGCATAATTTTCTTTAGATTTCTTGTGCTATTTACTTTTCTTTTCATCAGCCAATACGTGATGGGGAAACCTTTGTTTTCTTCTTTAGTAATATTTATGATGTGAGGGAGTTTGTTTTTACGGCACGACAGCATAGTTATGATGTTATTTGTAAATTACTTTTACTTCTTTAGTGTGAAAAGCACTGTTCACATTATTTTGACCTTTTACTCCCAATATTTTCAGAATCAGAAAAATAGAAAACTTGGATTCTTTGCTCAAGCTGGATGTCCTTGATCTCCATGGAAATCAAGTAAGGATGCCCAGAGTGTAATCTTTAGGGTCTTTTTATTCTCTGAATATTGTTTTACAATTGTTTTGGGGAAAATTACAATTTACACTCTAAAGAAAAATGTGCAGTTTAAACAATCCATTAATGCTCTCCAGTGTTTATCTTACAATGTAATCAGAGCTTTGGAAAAAAATTAAATAGATATATCCACCTCACTAAATGGTTCCGGTGTGGGTTCAGATTTGGTCATAAAAAGACATATATCAAGAAAATTAATTGAAATGAGGACAGAATTGGAACGTTATTGGTGAAAGATCGATAAAGAGTAGTTTTTTTGTGTTTAGAGGGCTCTAGCTCACAGCTTTATATTTTAGCCACTTGTGCCTGATTCCGCCTGATCACTTTGAATCTGTCCCAGATTTCGAAGATCGAGAACCTGAACCACCTGACGGAGCTGCGAGTGTTGAACCTGGCTGGGAACATGATCCCACACGTGGACGAGCTGTCCGGAATCGACTCTCTGGCCGAGCTCAATCTCAGACGCAACAAAATACGCACGGTGGTAAGGCATATGAATTTTCCGACGTATTTTCTAGAGTTATGTCCGTTTCGTGCATTAATTCTTTTTTTTTTTTCTATCCTTGGACTGGTTTAACAGCCTAATACTGTGATTAGAATAAGAGAGCTTGCTTTAGACAGCTCTTTGTGTGAAGCACAGATGTTGAAAGATAATTATTTGATGATAACAAAAACCGTATGTTTTACTTCAGGTTTCAAGGGTGTGTACAGTTTAATGAAGTTAATCTTTTCTTTTAATTGGATTCAGCATACCTTTAGCAGTGTGACTTATTGGTCAACATAATAAAGAAAAAATCAGATTGAATTTTGTTCAACTCAACTGCAGTCTTTGTCAAGGTTTTTTTTCACCATGTGGTGTTGCTTAATTTTAATATCCTCATATGTTTATGCAATTCAATGATGTAACTGGTGTTACATTATTTATAATGTATATATTTTTATGTTGTTTTCAGACTGAAATAGACACTTTACCAAATCTTCAAAGATTGTTTCTCAGTTTTAATGAAATTTCATGGTAAGTACCTATTTAAAAATGTTTCTATCTTAGACTATCCTTTTTTTTTTCTTTCTATTTTTCATATTCTCTGTGATTAAATAGGGTTTAAGGTAGAGAGTTGATCAGACTTGTTGATATTAAACATGAAAAAAAATATTTCACCAAAAGAACAGACATCATGAAGAAACTAAATCATCTTAAAAAAAAAAGCAATTCTTTTTGTGAAGTTGACTCGATTACTTAATCAATAAATATGGTATAAAAACCAAATAAGGAAAAAAATGGTTCCTAATTGATCACTTACATTTTTAAGCTTTATACCTTTTTTCACGCACATTTTTTAAATAATGATAGCCTTAAGTAGAAATACTAATTTTGGGAAATTCAAGGGTATTCACTTTTCAATCATAGTTGATACTAGAAAAGTTGAGTTACTTAAAAATTTACACTTAATCTTTGTTGATTTGATCCAAATATTTATTTTCTTAGAATTATAGAAATGAATTTTTTTTATTTAAAGAAATGTTTTTTTTTTTAATCAATGTTACATAATCCCTTTGAACTGTTTATCTTTGAGTTTAAATTATTAGCTAAACTAGCCAGTGTTGATTTGTTACATGTATGTTGTATTTTAATATTCTTAATTTAGCGTTTAAAGTTAATGTAAAACTATACTGGAACGTACATCTTGCTTTTTTTTTTTAATTTAAAATCAATTGGATAGATTTGTCATAAGTGAATATGTTATACCAAGATTCAGCTATATTAATTTTGGCATGATGGGAACAAGAGTAGATTTTTCAATTCATCTACTCATTAAAGTAGATGTTTTCAAGGGTTTAATATCACATGCGGTGTTGTGTATTAAAAAATTTTTTAATAGTTATGGTGCATTTAAAAAAACAAGTTCTGAGGCGAAAATAATAATTCACATAATTATTGGTGATCCTAAGTATACAAAGATCCGAATTCTATTTTTCAAAATGAAGATACTGTTCTTTTGCAGTCTTAAATGTGATTTGATTTGAATTTGATGTTATTTATAAATTTATAATTTTTTTTTCCACATGAAAATTAGTCTCATTATTGGCAGCCACAGTGTATTTTAAATTATTGACTCAATACTTTTCTCTGCCTATGACATTTATATAACTGGATACAAATAAGTCCTTTAAAAATATGCATGCTTTTATGAGGCCCCATTGCCTTTATTTTGTGTGTGCATTGATTGGTTTTCTTTTATTACTTTCTTTTTCCCTCTGATATATATAATTTTTTTTTCTCCATTTTTTATCATTTGCTTTCATGAGTGTACATAATTTCCTTACTCTGCATCAAGCGTCAGTGAAAATGTCATATTCAATGGACTTCTTTTATCAACATAAGTAAAAAGGGACATGATATCTTAACAATATGTCTCTCATGCTTTCCTAACTTTCTCTCTCTCTCTCTCTCTCTCTCTCTCTCTCTCTCTCTCTCTCTCTCTCTCTCTCTCTCTTTCATTCTCTCTTCCTCTCTCTCTCTCTCCCACTCTAATTCTCTCTCTCTCTTCTCTCAATCTTTCTATCTCTGTGGTTGTGCTAAGCTATTCAGTAGGACTAGTTGGTCGAGCGTCGTTGGTTGGTCCTATTTTTTTTCTCTTGTCTTTTTTTTTACACTCCAGCACTCAAACCCTGAGGATTTATTCTGTCGAGCATTGCCCTTGTAAAATAAACAACCGATCAGTAAAGTGGTGAATCATCCAATCAGTCTCTGCTACACCTTTTTTTTTAACCGATCTCTTCTATTACTTTTTATTCCTGTTTTCCATAAAGTATGCTTCACATTTAATGTTTTGGTTCTTTTGCTGTCATATGTCATCGTAAATAAACAACTGCGAGCTATTTAACTAGAGTCTCGGCGCTTATGCAAAATGTGCCCTAGCATAGCTGCACGATTCAACCAACACATAACCCCTTGTCAATGTTTAAAGCATAAACAAATGATAAGACAGAAGTCAAATGTATAGCTTTGAGTGAAAGCAATGAACCGTTCATGATATAAGTAATACCGTATCTTGTAGCCGACGGCATTATATAAACGTTACGTTATGCTAATTAGCTATGTTCGCTTGATTTCATTTTGCTAACTAAATGCATGAGCACATATGCAAACACTATATGTAGGCCTACTATTCAAGACGCTATTGGAATGCCAAATTGAAAACATGAACTAGTGCAGACGTTTTAATAAACTCGATAATTAACGCTATTGATCTGATTCTAAAAGTGGTTCATGTAATTATCTGCGGTTGGGCTTGTGGTTTTAGACGAATAGAAACGAAAAGGTAGTAGGTGTATACGACTGATGACATAGTTGGGTTGTTCAGTTTGGAGGTGAATTGTGCAAGCAGCCAAGCACTACTTAGATGAACCATGAAGCCAAGGTAAATTACCAGAGTACAAAAGTTTTTTTTTTTCTTGTTTTATTTTTTTAGGGGTAGAATGCACAAACATGTCGTAGTTTACGTCTCGTTGTAAGCCTTATAATTCTTATTTTGTTATTACGAGACGTATGCTACGTCTTGTTTGTGCATTCTATCCTAGATCTAGATGTGTAACTGTCTATATGGTTAGAAATGCTAGGAATTGGTGTAAATTCAGTTCCATGAAGAAACTTTATTTTCCCCCCTTTTTTTCGATTTCTTCGTACGAAGCAGCTTTATTAAACCAACACGATGCTTAACCTAAACACGTTGATGATTAACTGTTTAATAACCCTCTTTTGGATCTAGAGCGTTTTAACAGGAGTTCCGTACCACTAAATTTACTGCGGATATTGCTTTTCCTTCTCCATTTACTTTACTCGTCAATCTTCTAGAAAAGCTAGCGAAGGTCGCCATAAGATTGGTTTAGAGGTGCTAATTTTGAGCTCATTTCTAAGCAAATCACGAGTATTAGCACCAAGGGACGAAAAAAACTTCTAAGGCATGGAGAGTCCATCGGGAAAACCCCTTAGAGATTAATGGTATTTTCTTTTGTTACGGTATTGATCGTCCCTAGACGAGTTGATCTTAGTTTAAGTATGCTTTTCTTATACTCGCCAGCGTCATTAATTTTTATTATCTACGCTTGCTTCTCTTTCTTCCCTCCCTCTCCTCTCCCTCTCTTTCTCTCTCTCTCTCTCTCTCTCTCTCTCTCTCTCTCTCTCTCTTTCTCTCTCTCTCGCCTGTCTTGTAGATTAAGTTTATTTCCATCAGCTATTTTTCCTCGTTATTAATATTATCTATGCTTGTTTTTTTATCTCTCTCTCTCTTTCTCCCTCTCTCTATCTCTCTCTCTTTCTCTATCTCTCTCTCTCTATCTCTCTCCCTCTCTCTCACGGTACGTCCTCCCTTCTCAGATCTTCTCCCTGCCGCCTTCTTTAGTTTAAATGTCAATATTCCCTAAAAATCAAATCCATCGAATTCATTTTGTCTGCAATGTAGGCCTACTATACAGTTCCATTAAGGAAACACAAATTCAAAAACTCAGATCAAAACGCAGGAGATCTCTATTGTTTGAAAAGATAGCTGCCGTCCTTAGTCACAGATGACTGATTCTAACGACCAACCAACGTCTCAAGTAACCTTGTACATGTACCTTGTTCAGCAGTTATCCATGTCTTAAAACCTTACGCTTAATCAGCGCGCTAGATTGTTATTCTTTTGTTACAGTGTTTTATCTTTTTCATCTGGGCGCATGTCTTGTCTTGAAGCATATCTTTATTTCTATCAGCTGTTTCTCCTCACTAAGTCTGTCAGTGTTTTTTTTTTCTGTTTGTCTGCTTCCCTCCCTCCTCTCTCTCTCTTTCTCTCTCTCTCTCTCTCTCTCTCTCTCTCTCTCTCTCACTCTCTCTCTCTCTCTCTATCGAACTTTACCCTTCTTTCTTTCATTTTCTCTGTCTCTCCGTTTCTTGGGTTTTCAATTCCAAAATTCGTTTTATCGTAAACTTTGATAACAAAAACTTAATGATTTATTCAGTGCGCTCCGATGTAACCATCTATGTCCATTCTTGTTACATCTGGAAGAAATCAGACATCTGAAACGAACAGGACCTAGGCTCTGAGACAATCAGTAAATAAGTTGTCCAAATAATTAAGTGAAGTCTAAGCTGTTTAAGATCCCCAATTAGTCAGTCATTCGAGGCATATGTATCGAGTTGCTGGGTGTAGGCCTAGATTGGATTGGTCAAGTCGTGATTTATTAGTCTCAATTCGATGGTTGCCGTCTCGGAAGAGCTGTTTTGCTCTATATCCAATAAAAATAAAAGGGAGATAGATCAGAGCAGCTCTGAACATACGTGGTACATTGTACCAGTACCAGCCCCATGCCTTGCACGTTTTTCGCGCATCAGTGGTCAGATTGACACCCCGTCTCAAGATTAGGGGGTTTCTGTTTGTTGCCGAAATGTCCAATAACGCCAACAACTGTTCTGTTGTTGTTGTCGTGCTTGGGCTCGAAACACGGACCCCCTACGTCGGAAGCCGATGTTCTACTCCAAGTACTCCAAGGTTAACCCCCCCCACCCCTCGTGTGTGATAAAGCATACGAGGAGGTCCAAAAGTCCGTTTCGGTTGTACATACCATTGTACTTTATAGAAACAGTAGACTACTTTATACTCTTATGTGTCTGTGCGTGTATGTGTGTGTTTTTGCATAAAAAAGAGGTGGGGAGCATGGCCAACTAAAATTAACTAGTTCTTGAGGGACAAGTTGGGGAAAAAAGGGGGCGGGGGTGTATAGGTTGTAAGGATTAATGTTCAGTTCCATTGTGAATTGTGAGACTACAATTGGTGGAACTGTAAGGGAAGAATGGGATCGGGTGGGGCAGAGGAGGTCGGGGCTAGCAGGCTGTCAAGTATTAGAAACATTACAAAAGAAACATGAACCTGTCCATGTTTGAAAAAAAAAAAAAAAAAAAAAACAAGAAGAAGAAAAGAATATTCTTTTGTGACGTGATCGCTGGCTAAACGTTGTATATTGCCAGTGGAGAGCGCCTTTGTTGACCGATACAATCGATAATTGAAACTATCGATCACGATGTAGGAGACTGGTCTCCGATCTAGGGAGGGGGTTTGACACATCAGTTTATTCTCTGGCCAAGGATCATGTGGCACTATCGGTATTACCGGAGTAAAATAGCGACAAACTCCCGCGACATGTAAGGATGGAAATAATTTTGATGTTAATAGAGTGTGCTTTGCTGAAAAATAAAATAGGTGACTACTGCGGGATCTGTTCATTTTTACAAAGTTAATTTTGAAAGGCTTCAAAGTGTACTTTACAGAAAAAGAATAGCTTTTTGTGGAAAACAAAATAGGTGACTACTGTGTAATCTTTTAATTCTCACAAATTTAATTTTTAAAGGCATCAAAGTGTTTTTTAATAGAAAAAAATAGCAATTTGAGTGCATGTGTTTTTTTGTGCTTTTTTTTTTGTTGAATCATCATTTCATTCCTCGGATGAAAAAAAACATCTGACAATTTTTATGTTATACCACACACGAGACTGGGCGGGACGGTCAAAGTTCGTAGAGAAGTGAACATTTGATAATCTCATGAAGCTAGATATGCGACACAGTATTGTTTTTGTTACAGTAGATACAAATATTTCGTAATCGCAGAACGCATCTAAAATTGTGTTCATGTTTGCACATCTTTCTATCAAGCTAACTCACTCTATGACAAAAAAATACGCACATACCCCAAAAAACATGCTAAAACAACATTGTATTCCACTCGAAACCTTTATTGCGTAGTTTAAATTCTTATGATGTAACTTTATTTTATCGATATAACCACCAGGTAAAGCTCTCCATGGGTGAACACCAAATACGAAATTGTCTGTACGAACGTTTATACTATAGAGAAATATTTGCACCCGAAAATAATATTCATTCGTGTCAACAGCTATAACTGCCTGTTGAGTTAAGTTGGTTTAAATCAAACGTCAGTACTTTGTAGGCTATATTGCGGAGGGGCCCCAAGACTGACGACTTTAAATTTTATGTGCTACCACACACGAGCCAGGGCAGGGATACCATGACTCCTGTCTCAGCCAGTCACATTATACTGACACCGACCCAACCAGTTACAGGCGACAAATAAATCTGCCGATCGTGGGATTAGATCTGCAGACCTCCTGATCTGGAGACCAACGCTCTACCAATTGAGCCAGTTCGCCCCCCCCCCTCCTCCAGCTATAGATGCAACTATCAACCTATAATGTAAATTAGGCCTTTGTCCTCGCTATTCTCTATGAGTACGGTGTTTACAACGTTGAATAATAATTATTTTTTGACACATTTTGTATCAAGCTTGTATTTATTGTATGTATTACGTATGTATTGTATGTATTGTTTGTATTGTATGTATTGTATGTATTGTATGTATTGTATGTATTGTATGTTGGTTGGTTGGTTGGTTGGTTTTAACGTCCAACATCAGCAACTATAGGCTATATAGTGGACGGGCCCCAAGACGGACGTCTAGACAATTTTATGTGCTGCCACACACGAGACAGGGAGGGGATACCATGACTCCTGTCTCAGCCGGTCACATTATACTGACACCGACCCAACCAGTAGGGAAAGCAACAGCCAGGATTCGAACTCGGGACCTTTAGCGTCGGAAGCCGATGTTCTACCCCTGGGCCACCGCGCCCTCTGTCCAGGGTGAGAAAATGTGAACATTGATCGGCAAACATGTGTCCGTCTTTACAACGTTGAATAATAATTATTTTTTGACACATTTTTTTTCAAGCTAAGGTAATCTTCTCTCGGAGTAAGTTAAACTGTCTCTTAGTTTAACACGTCTTAGGTCTCAAGAAATATCGTTTATGGAAAATGAGCCTTAAAGAATGATACACGAGGTTTGAGGTGACCCAACCAGTGATGAGCAAGGTGCCTCGAACGGAATGCGATATGTGGACCTTTTGTATTGTAGGCCAACGATCTCATCCCTGCACTACTAATCTCCCCGTTTTAAAAATTAACTTTGAGGATTTTTTATATAGTTATAATTTTATGGCAGATTTCTAATAATGGAATGCCAAATATAATCATGTAACTGCTGAGATTTGAGCATGATCAAACAACCTTTCTTGTTTACAGTGCCATTTTCAGTAACATTGATGTTGAACTCAAACCAGCATCTATTGTGTTTACTCAGTGGAGATAGATATTGGTTCTATGTTTGCAGAAATCTCATTAAAAAAATAACTGAACCTCGAAAACATAATCAAACAGCATGGTTTAGTAAACAAATGAAAAACAAACCAAGACAACGAGTTAACACAATAGACGAAATGACTTAAATTCTAACATTGGCTGTCTTTTTGGTCCTTTATTTATAGCTTCGAAGATGTACAGTGCCTGGGCGACTCGACGAGTCTTTCTGAGATCTCCCTGGATGGGAACCCGATCTGCCAGGAGGGCAACTACAAGCAGACAGTGCTACGGCACATGCAGCAGCTCAAACAGCTGGACATGAAGCGCGTCAGTGTGAGTACACACCAGGACTGACGCGCCCCTTATAAAGCGGAGATGCCTTCCAAGCTTTTTAAACCTTTTCTGTGATGCTGCGATGGGAACAACTTCATTTGTTTAGCAACAGCATGCAGTTAACTCAAATGGAGCAAATTCTAACACAGCAGCACAGCAATGATACACACTCCGAAATTTTAACTCAGCAGCATAGTGGTTAAACTAGATACAAACAAAATCCCATTTCATGAATGCTAAGTCTGAGAAGGAAATTTGTAATGCAAAAATAATTTCAACTTTCATCAGATTCATTTAAACCTGAGTAATAGTAAAGTTGTCTCATACTGTTTGCCAGAGGGTCGAGGAACGAAGTATTAAGGTCTCGATTCTTTTGGCAAAGGTCATTGTGTGATAGTTTGCGATTACATTCCGTGCCATACATTACTATACTTTTGCCGGTCCTCTGTACTGGGTTGACATAGGACGATCAAATAAATATTGTTGGTTTTCACCAGCAAGGAATGCTTTTCTGAGCATCCCCCTTTTGTTTGTCATCCCTGTGTAGTTATAAATATAAATTCAGTTTCGATGTATGTATAGATTCTCCTAAATTAGGAACATGCAATTATATCTCAAAATTAATGGAATATTGTTTGCATGCTGCTGGTAAAAAGATGGTTTAATTCATTTTTGTTGGATCAAAATCAAGACCTAAGAAAATTTTCCATTACTCTAAACAGCTTCAGTTAAATGCCTCATTGCAAAATAGAATACTGATAATTCATCCATTTAAAAAAATGTTTTATTCCTATCCAAATGCATGTAGGAGAACCCCTTTTCTTCTCAAATAATTTTTAAAGTGCCCAAACTAAACATCAGTTTTGAAACTAGGTCTAAGCATATATAGCAGTATAACCGTAATATAGTGTTAACTATTAGCTCTATACGTAGCTGTAACAACTGATGTTGTTTTTATGAAGTAGACCTTCATAAATTAATATAACCCTTAGCTTTTGCCAAACAACTTAGATGGTTTGAGGAATTATTTTTCACACTCATAAAATAAATTTAAATGGACGAGCTATCCTTATCCTGTGCTGCAATATTATTACAGTAAAAATCAAACATGAAATCTAAATATCTTTTAGATTTTGCATCAACATCATTTATGAAGCAAAATATTCTTATATTCCACATAGAACTTATTGGTCTTACAGCTTATAGATTAAAATCTTGGCTAACACACTAAGCCTCCCTCTTTTTTCCTCTTGATGAGGGCTTATTATCAAAACAAACCAGAAGCATAATTTCCTGTTTTTCATACTTTGTTTTTACTGTAGATAAAGCCTATGCCCATCCCGTTTGTCTACCCTGAATCAAAGGTCCGCAGTAGTTGGTTGGTTTAGCATGGTTTTCGTAGCAGCACACAGGGTCTTTAATTTGAGTTTTTTTCCCACCCACTTGTAAGGTTAATTATTTTTGTTTACAGTTGAAAGAATATATAATCAAATTTCAAAATTGCAGAAAATGTTTTCCTTAACTTAATGGAAAGGCAGCAAAAACAAATGTTATTAGTTGCAGATAATACTGCTCTGCAAACAATGATTCTTTATGATATTTTCAATTAAAAGAAAACCACACTTTCAATTGTCTTTTTTTAATGTGAATGCTGAAAATAATTGTTTTGCTTCATCCTTAAAATTTGTAATATTAAATTTATTTGTACAAATGTCATGGTGGTAAAAACAAAGAATTGAAGACACCTACAGTATATTGCAGTTTGGTTGCAGCTTTAAACAGATCAGTTTTATTTTGCTTTTGCATTTCATATTTTCCTTTGTTGAAATATAGGTTTGTGGTGTGGTTTTAAATTTGCTATGTGGTCAACCTTAAAGGCTAACATTTTGTGGGAGGTAGTTTTCACTTTTGAAGTAACGCACCTCAACGTTTAGTCAGAAACAAGTTGGAGTTGGCATAGTCTACTGACAAAATATAATGATCACCAGAATGTTTACATAGGAATGAAAGCATTTTCATTTAATCATAAAACTGTATCTCCTGGTTATTATTCATTTATTTACTTACTAGAGTAGTCTGTTTGGTTCACACCTTTAAGATTAAGTAATTTTCTGAGGAGTTTTTCTGCAACTATAGCATTAATATCTGATTCACTCATTCATTTATTTTCTTATTTATCTTTTTTTTCTGTCTCTATGCCGTTCTGACTCCTTCAATCATTGCTTTTTTTATCCCACCCTATGCCTCTCTTCATTTCCTTTTGCTTTTTTTGCTATGTTTGTCACTATCTTTCTCTTTTCAAACTTTTCTGCACACCACTCCTTTCCATTGATCTTGCTATGCTTGTGTGTCATCCTCTTTCTTTATGATTCTATGCATTTCTGCCCGTCTGTTTATCTCTTTCTGTCTGTCTGTCTGTCTGTCTGTCTGTCTGTCTGTCTGTCTGTCTGTCTGTCTGTCTGTCTGTCTGTCTGTCTGTCTCTGTCTCTCTCTCTCTCTCTCTCTCTCTCTCTCTCTCTCTCTCTCTCTCTCTCTCTCTCTCTCTCTCTCTCTCTCTCTCTCTCTCTTTCTTTCTCATTGTAATTTCTATTATAAGACAACGGAAAGATGAGCTGGATTACTAATCCTCTCTTCTTATGGAAAAGGATTGAGCCCTTGTGTACATAGGAGGCTTCATGGAAAATAATTCATAACCACAAAAATATGTATGCATAAATATATCTTTGCAGGTGTTAAACTGCTTAGCATTTTGCTGCAAAGATATTTTATGCCGTTGATGTATTTGTAGTTATTACTGTTTGAAATATTTCTTTAAAAATGTAACCTGTCTTTGCAGTGAAGTCATTGTGTGAAAATATATTTATGTATTGTGTTTACTATGCTAAATTCTATAATTACAGAAAAAGAAATACTGATAATTAAAAAATAAAAGAGTAATTTAATGTTTTGCAGTAAGTTTATATTTTGCTTTATCTTGTATGAAATGAAAACGTTCCAAATAGAATTGTGTGACAAACTTCAAAGCTCCCTGTGTCTGTAGATATAAAAATGTACACAACATAATTGTCGCTTTGCAAATATATAAATTGTATGCATGCAAACAAAATATCATTTGCGATTAGTAAAGTTGCATCACTTACTCTTATTCTGTAATTGTTGAATATGAGTATGTTTTCCACATAATTATGCCCGTTAGATCATCTGTACTCTCAAAAGCTTATGGGGTATTCGATTTAATGTATACTTTCTTACTACCAGTGATTAATATTGTTTGCTGCAAAACAAGACTAATCAGACAAACTAAATTTTTTTTTTTTTAAGAAAAATCGATGCTGTGTAAGTAATAATTCAATTTGCGGTTATCTAGAGCTTATTCTTTTATCAGAAAAGATAAATATGATATATTGGAAATCATTAAATCTGGATTGTTATTTTTACTCTCCAATCTCATTAAAGGAGGAGGAGCGTCGACTGTCTTTGGTTATGGCAAGAAAGGAAGAAGAGAAAAGACGAGAGATGAACAAAATCGCAATGCTGAAGGTATGGTTATAATGTATAATTATGTGTTAATGATTTGATATTGTATATTTTGATCCATGCAGTTGTTTATACCACTGTGATCCTTTCTGTTCATGATACTAGTGCTAGTACTAGCTGCAGTAATAAAAACTACTATAACTTTTTCAACAACAACAATTTTATTAAATTTTAAGCTTCTGCAATTTTTCCAAAACACCTTTAAATCCTATGACTACTTCCTCTACTGATGCAGCCATTTTTTTTCTTTGTTTTATCTCTTACTCTTCTTCCATCTGTATTTTTTTTCCACTTGTTAATTTCTTTACACTCTATCCAATGGACCATTTGTGTGACTGATTATTTTGTAATATGATTATTTTTCATGTTTACCTTTTATATTTTTTTACATGTTTTGCATGCAAAATGCATATTTTGTTATATAATTATTTTTGTGCCCATCTTTATTTTGTTTTTATATCTGTTTTTCAGGAAAAGCGTCGCCTTGCCATCAACAATGCAAAAAGGCAATGGGAAACCATGCAGGTCAGAGAATTGTAAGGTGTTTTCATTAATTAAAAAAAAAAAAATTTTTTTGAAGAATCTATTCATCTATGGTTTACTGGATGGATTGAATGGTGTAACAAAGTTTCACTTGGTAATTTTTTCTTTTGACAAAGTTCTCTTGAAAATGCAGAAAATAAAAATATTTCACCTTCATGTCAAATCAATATTTTGTCTTTAAATTTTTTTATAGTCTCATATCCTGTGTTTAAGTAAACAGTTAAATATCATTGTTAATTACATCACATATTGCTATTTTTTTTTAGCTAAGGAAGCTATCTTCAACAGAATCTAATATAAAGTTACCATTAATGACAGACCTAAAAACTCCAGAAAGTCTAATTGTAAATGATTAGAAGGGCAGAAAGAAAACTTCAATGGAAATATATTTCAATCAAAATGATTGGAGTTTTCAACTAAAATAGTAGTACTGCCTTTCTCTTTATTAATGTAAATTTTGTTGTTGCCTGTGAAGTGATTTTATTAAAGTATAAAAGAATTATTAAATTATTTCACCTATTTATTTTCCTTCAGGGTTCTATGATGTCTCGCACATCTCGTATGGTGAAAGTGAGCACCACTATGCCGGAACTTTTTGCCAACCATATTGGCTCTGTACCGAGCTCAGAGAACATAATGTCTGGTGGACAAGAAATGGATGGTCTCGATCTGGAGTCACTCAGTAGGTAAGTATTTCAGGCCTTTGAGGATTTGTATATTTTTTGTCTTTGTTGATATTGTAGGAAGACTAATTTTATGTTTATTTACTATATAGTTTCTGTCTTCATTTTTTTACTTATCTCTTTATAAGTATTGACCATTATAGCTTTTGTTTGTTTGATATTTTATCATGAATGTGCAAGGTATTTTCTGATTGTTTTACCATTTCATTTTCTTACGTTGTACTAAATTTGTCTTTACTTTGCCCTCTTTCCCACTCTCAGTATTTCTCTCTGATTGTTTCTCCCTTCCCTTCTCTCTCTCTGTCTCTCTCTCCCTCCTCTCTCTTCCTTCTAAAAATCATTATTCTCAGCGTATATATGTCTCTGATTTTTTTTTTACCATATTTTGTTCTCTTTGACCATAAGTAGTGACATGCGCAGTCGACCAGACAGTGCCCGTAGCAATCTCACTGACCATGATGGTCACTCCCAGTCAGCCAATGACGATGTCAGGGACCGAGTCAGGAGCGGCAGTCGGCGAAGAGGATTGGAAAACAGACTTCCGGCCCGGAATGAGAAGGACATAGGCCTTGCGTATGAATTTTTTTGTTTTTTTTTCATATTTTTGAGACAACCAGGCACAGCTTGCTGACATTACTTAAGAACTAGAGCCCTCTAAACGTAACAAAAAACACTCTTTTTTTTGTTTTTTTACCTTTTTCACTTCGAAAGGAAAAAAAAAAATATACGGTTCTAGAAATGATAACGTTATAATTATCCCAACTTGATGCTTCATAACACACTATAAGAAAATAAAAAAGTCAAAATTCGGACTTGTGCCTTATGTACCCTGGTTGCATCACATTTCGATGTATCTCATCAGTATTTTTTTGTTTTTGTTTTTGTTGTTGGCAAGATCACCTAGGTTTTTACGTTTTAAGTCATATCATTTGCACGAGAAAGGTCACAATTATTTTAAAATGAAGTTTTTCATGAGTTTTAGCAACATAATTGTATAGTAAGGCCTTGTCTATATATGCTAAATGGTTAAATCACCTGAAGCATAAAAGATTGTATGAATGCTATGAGCAAGACCAAGAATATTCACATCCATTCTTAACTCTTTTAAATTTCCTACAGAATAATACAATTACTGATTTCAATATTTTGACATGTATACAGTATATATTAAAATGTTGCAGTATTCTTTTTCTAGACATTAAAATATTTACACCATTTATTCACATTTATCTTTTACAACTTACATTTGTCTTTCCCTGCTGTAGAAACAACAACACTGTAATAGGGGATGGTTTAAACATGCTGGAGCAGATTGAAGGGGACACACTCTATTTATATGGACCTCAGTCTCTGGATGCATTTGATCGTAACTGGGGGGTGCAAGTGGCTGGGGCAGTCAGCACCATTGTCTTTAAGTTCATTGACTTTGATGCTATCGTTCGTCAGCTGGCCAAGATAAGAGTGCGCTTTCCTGCAACCCAGGTAGGTCATTAAAAGGAAAAAAGTGAACAATTTTTTTTTTATATTTGTAACAAACAAAAAAATCTTTCAGGAGAAAATGGGAGAATACTTTGCTTGAAAACAGTAATAAAAGGAATTAAAATAATATCTGCTAACTATCTGATAAATTATATCTTTCGACATAGATCTAATCACCTTAAAGCATGTAAGAGTGAATTAAAAGCGATTTGTTTTGTGAAAAGTCTTAACTCATTTCTCTAAGTTGACATGTTTCAAATATTTATTCACTGAACTTTTTTTCTTCTTTCAGACACTTGTTTTTTGCTCAACAAACATCTGCAGCCTGCAGCAAATCAATGCACTCTCTCAGGTGCGAAGGCTGGACAATCTTACTATTGATCTGGATGGCAACCCTGTGACAAAGTTTACTCTCTGGAGACTTTACACTGTGTTTCGATTGGCTCATTTCGCATTAAAAAAGATCAATGACATTGAGGTTTGCTATACATTTTCATATCACTGAGTACAAATATGTATTATTTTTTTGTTTCTACAGCTAAATATCTTCATATGCAGCATATACCTTTTTTATGATATGAGAAAGTATGATTAGATCAAGTATGGATGCTTAAGTTCATTTATTATTCACTTTTATATTTGTTTTTCCTCGAAACTACTCTCATCGCCATTATGTTTACGTCATTTCATGTGATATTCAAAGTATAATTATAACTGAGAGTCATTATTAATCCAAACTTAAATATGCAAATACTGAATCACTTGGATTGGTTGGAAGATATGAACTGCAAGAAAAATAACTGAAATTATTATTATTTTTTTTTCTTTTTTTTTTATAGGTATCCTCTGGTGACATAGTCAATGCTGAGAAGCTGTTTGGGCCTCTGTCTCACGTGGCCACATCCCAGCTTCCCCAGTACAGGCTGTTGTCTCTGATGGGGGATAACAGGCGCAAGCAGGCCGTGATAGAGGGACGCAAACAAGGGGAGGGCAGTGGCAAAGTCAGCGGGGGGTCGGAGAAAACACAGGTTGAGTTGATAGGGCGAGCAGGCCTCACCTACTCAAACGCAGATAGCAAACGGGTAGGTACATCTTTAGTTAAATTATTTTTGAGGTTTTGTGGTCTTTACACACAAATTTATCATTTTCAGTATTATTTAGGTACCCTTTTTTTTCTTCTTTTTTAATAGTAAAATGCTCATTCCTAAGTACATACCATTAAGATTGATACCATCAAAGGAGCAGACATCTAGGGACTCTTTGTTTGAAAATGTTTACATCAGAGGCTTTTTAACGAGCATTTGATATGATCTTTCATAAGGCCTTTATAGTACAAATTTATTTGTTTTTTTCTTTCACTCATAAAATGTAATGCAATGATCAACATAGTTTTATTATTTAGAAACTGGGCTATTTTGAAATACCATAAACTAAAGACTGAATATCGTATCCTTGAAAAAAATTTCAAATAACAAATATTTTTTAGCACTCCTTGGAATGAGATTTTCATGTTACCAATAAACATTGATTTTTTCCAGGAGGCGGAGGCCATCAGGAAACAATTCACTCGTGGCTACCTCTCCGAGCTGACCAAAGAGGCAGTGTTCAGTGATCGCAAGCGAGCAGAAATGATGAAAGTCTGGCCTGGCCTTATCATGGAAATGGTGCAGTCTGCGCTTGCAGACATGGGTGACATGGACGGCTACATGAAGAGAGCCTTGGATGAGTTAGATAGAGGCTAGCTATTATTAAGAATGCTAGAAGAATTAGCAATAAAATTTTGGTAGATTGACTATTTGCATAATTTTTTCAAATAACTGGCTTTGAAAAATGAATTAAAATTGAAGTCTCTCTAAAGAGATGGAAATAAACAAGAAATGCAATAAAAAGGGGCTGTTACATGACATGTACAACTCGACAGAAAAGCTTATAGAGCTCTTGTTAATTGAAAGAGCAAAAAGCATTTAAAACATACAGCATGTTTTGCAGCAAAAAATGGTGTGAAAAGAAAAAGAGTTGTGTAGAGCATCAGTTTATGGTGTTAAATATTTGTCAAAGAATTTCTTTGTTAATTTAAAGCCTGCCAAATTCTCTTTCAGAGCCTAAATCATTCGTCTTATGTACATAATTCATGACCTCAACAACATACTTGATGAGCATACTTTTTAAAAGTCAGTCAATCAAAGATATTCTATACACCTGTGTTTCTGTATTCATTTTCATCTTTTTTTACATTATATGAAGTGAAGTTCTCACTTAAAACCAACTGTCTTACTGCTGAGATGTTTTGATGCATCTTTTGGGATGAACCTCATTATTCTAAACCATTTAACCAAGAGGTAATGAAATAAATAAAACCTTTATTGGGTTACCTCAATTTTGTTATAAAAAAGTAATAAACTTGTTTTTAAATACTGAAAAAAATAGTGTGGACTGTATTTACCTAGAAAAGAAACCCATGAAAACCAAATCCTTCTAACTTAACTCCTTTATAGTATAAGATTTCTTTATTTTTATTATCTTCAAAGTAATCTGTAGCTTACCAAATATTATACTGTTTCAATAGACAAAACCAACTGACCAATTAATAATAATAAAAAAATTACTGAGAAGCTGTTGAACCAACATTCATATGGCATTTAACCTATAATATTGCATGGTGATTTATTCAATAAATTTTCCTAGATTTAAAAGCAATCTTATTCTGAAACATGTATTTTTTTTTATTTTTAAGGGGTGGGGAGACTTGATAATATTCTAAAACATGTAATTTTTTTTATTTTATTATTTTTTTTTAAGGGGTGGGGAGACTTGATAAGGGTGTGATTACCTGCTTAAGGCAAGTGTATCTTTCTCTCCTTTTGAAAAATTGAACTTTTGCATGTCATACATATTGTTGTCTGGACCAAATTAACATTACTGTCAATTTAAAGACACACTTCAGGCAAAAGAAAAAAAAATGTTCTAACAAAACCATATGTGCCTCCCTTGTTGTGAACAGTATAATAATGTGCCTATGGATCCCTCCCATTTCTTTATTTAGTGGACAGCTGCCAAACAAGGCATTTTAATCAACATTGTTCTCCTTGATGCCCTTCAATTTAATCACTTTAAATTCCACTTCACTAGCATCTCCCCTTACTTCTTCCAAAACTAAGTCTTCTCCTCAGGTTCATTAGATTAAATTCAAATGATGTAAAGGAGCCACAAGGATGTATCAAATTTATCAAGTTACTAAAAATGTTTTCTTAAAGTTACGAACATTTAAATTACTCATATCAGACTTGCTAATGCTGAATACATACTGCCTATTGGATAAAATACAAAATAAGAATTTTTGGTTCATTTATACTTTTCCCCCTTAAGGTACTAATGCCATTTTGATTGCTATCCTATCAGTAGCTAAATGAACTGCTTTTTTTCTTCAAATGTTATATTCTGTGATATTACTATCACTTACTTCAGAGAAGCTGAAAATTATCATGAATCACTTTTAATTACCAGTGATATCAAATCTTTACAGTTATTGTTGTGAGATACTGGACTTGAAAAATATCAATTGATTGATCCAAGCAGGACAACGTACATGTATTTATTGAAAAAGCATGTTAAAAACTATGTCAGTGTGCGATGGCAGATAGGATGGATAAAAGATATACTCAATACATGGATATGATAGAGAGAGAGAGAGAGAGAGAGAGAGAGAGAGAGAGAGAGAGAGAGAGAGAGAGAGAGAGAGAAGAGAGAGAGAGAGAGAGAGAGAGAGAGAGAGAGAGAGAGAGAGAGAGAGAGAGAGAGAGAGAGAGAGAGAACAGAGACAGACAGACAGTGTGTGTGTTGGTTATGAGTACATCTTTATACCTAGTATTGTATTGCAAATTAAATAATTTTAGATGATTGGAGATACTCTATAAAGAATTTACAAGCAAGTTGTTTTTTTTTTTTTATGTCCTGTGTCATCATTTTCAGGCAATAAAAAATATTAACCTGTTACCTACATAACTTGCCCAGCTGTTTTAGAATATTCATTTGTCAAATTCTATACAATCTATACAATACGTTAAATTTCTTGATTGGTTAAAGAGTGCCATTGTTTTCCTGCACATGTTCATTTCAATTTGACTTACAATGTTATTTCTATTTATTTGCTCATTTGCTTTGACTTATCTCTGCTATTTTTGGCGGTATGCACAGTTTTAAATTCACCTGAAATTTGAGTATTTAAGTAAGCTAGTTAGAGAATAGAATTCTATCCATGACATGTTATGTACATACACATCTATTGGTTTCCTTAAGTTCCCCACTAAAAAGTACATTTTTATAATGCATTCGACGAGCAATTTATTTTTTTCTTAATTTCCAGTCATGTGACCTTGACTTTTAAAAAAAATTAATTCTATAGTATTAGTATGGGATATAACATTTCTGAGAATATAAGTAACAAGAGCCTTGAAATTTTATAGTTCAGTTTCCCATCATTACGTACACCATAAATCCACTGCTTTTTTTAATTTTAAAATGACTCCTGTACAAATTGCCAAGGCATTTCCTTTCGTGTTAATAACCTGATGACCTCTAACAACAAAGTTACATTTTATTGTATATTAGATTCACTCTTTAAGACTCTGGTTGGCACATTCACCAAAATCAAGTATTTATTTCATGTTATTCATGTTGATACTGATGACGAACTGTGACAATGAATTAAATGTTGCTCTTTCCACGTTTATGTTGACTTGAGGTTTTTATTTTCTTTCATATACATCATGGTATGTTCTTTTAGTGAAGATGTATTGAAATGATTGCTGGATGCACATTTAAACCCTGGTGTGACTGAGACAAAAGTATTGTATGATAATTTATTCAGTGCTTTTATATTTTAAAAGCTGCAGGATTTATCTCTGTATTTTGTAACAAAAGCCAAGATTAAAAGTGAAAATTAATACATAACAGATACAAATAGACTTAAAAACACCCTGATCATTTTTCCATGTGGAAGTACCAGTTTAATAGTTCAAAGCAATTGCAGACCAGGAGTGGCTCACAAGGAAACATGCACAATTTACAGATAAACAGTGGTAAAGACAATGAAGTCAAACAAGAAAAAGATAACCTTTCCAATAGAACAGAATACATTGTAATTGAAGAATGAAAAGTTTACACTACATGTGTACATGTAGTTCATTAATACATATACATGGTACTTTAACACAAACACAACAAGCTCTCTCAAGAAGTGTAAACATGAGTATGTTCCCTTACAAGCCAAGATAATAAATAGGTTAAATTCGAACTTACACATGAAAAAAAAGGAGGCTCAGCAAAAGAAACTTTACGGCTAACAAAAACCACTAGTAGTAAGGTTTCCTTTCCTGACTCAAGTCATCAATATAAAACTCAACATTGTTCATAATTAAAGCACAGACAACACAGTTGATGATTGCTATCCTCCAACAACCATAAATATATTTGAAAGTGCAATATATATAGTTACCAAAAGGGTATATTATAAAAAAAAGAAATGGGGAAAATTTTCATTGCATCATAGACTATTATCCACATTTTAACTTTGATTTAACAAAGTGATCTGTCAATACAGATATTCCATAAACAAAAGAATGGACTGCATTGCACATTAAATGAGAAGGAAAAAAAAAAGAATAAAGCACTATTTCTTTTTAAAATACAGATCTATGTCGAAAATATACCTTTAAAAAAGGACAATTGATTTCAACTGTCCATACTTTTACAAACAAAAATAAAAAATACAAAAATGTGGTAACTTAAAAGAATATCCAACATACTTAAAAAAAAATTCAGATGAGCCATTTTAAAAATACCTACATTTCAAAACTATACAGCAAAATCAAGTGATTCTTTTTTAAATGTGATCAAGGGAATCACTATGGTTCTGTATTTTTCTTTTAACCTTAAGATTGAGAAATTTTAACCTGTCTGGACAGAAAGTGCAGATATTTTTGGCTTTTTAAATATATTAAGAAAAGTTAAGATAAAACGATTTTATATTTTAATTTTAAAAAGTAGGTTTATCACATTGAATAGTTTGAAAGATAAGAATGATCAATAGATAATTATGAAAAATGAATAAATTTAAGTCAGAATGATTTTGAAATTGGTGTCAGTTTATACACTTCTTTTTTCACTAGAATCTAGAGAATCGGATGCCATTTCTGTTCCAAATGCCTCAATATTTAGAGCACCACAGAATAAAAGTCAAGACACAATCTTGTGTCTTATTGTTAACACAATTTAACCAGTTTACCACAAAACGCCTGGTAGTACTGGTTGAAAGCATGGCATTTCTCACAATTTACCCCAAATTCAATCCCATTTAAAAAAACACATAACACTTGCACATGTATGACATGGACAGAGAGTCACTCCCACTCTTTTGTTCTTTTTCTCCTTCATCCATACCTGGTACACAACCCCAGGATATTACATAGTCCTACACTTTGACGCCAAGGGTTACTGCCTTTGAAGCAAACTGCAGGTTTGAAATGCTGGCTAAACATGAAAATGAAGAAATGGTTTAAAAACATTAATAACAGATTTGATTAATCCCTAACACTTTGTTCTGTTTACTTTAGGTATATGCACATTTTTTCACATACATGACTAGAGCTTATTAAAATATCATTCATGTAAAAATGTACACCTATTCTCTAAGTCGGTGACCACAATATCCAAATTCTATTTATTGAAGAAGCTTAGAGCTTGTTATCGAGAGTAGCAAACAATTGTCACAAAGCAATAATCCAAAATACAGAAAAGATCCAAAAACATAATAAATATAAATTTTGAATTCCACTTCCAGCTTTCACGTTTATACTTTGAACAAGCCTAACGAGTATGATCAGGATAAAATGACGAGAGCAAAAGTGATGATACAAACTAATGTAAAGCTATGAAGCCAGCATTGCACAGCTACTGTTGCCTTCTTGTGTCCCCTCAGTCAATGTAAGGCTATGGTATTTCCCGGGCACCTCAGCTACTTGATCATAATGCGCAGGTACTGGAGAGCATTGTGAGCGGCATTTGCATGTGCCTCATCCATGATGGGCCCAGTGCCCTGACACACAGCTACAGGAGCTGTGGACAGCTGTACCAAGCACTGGTTCATACCTGGAGGAGAAACAAATAAAAAACAAGATAAAATGGAAAGTCTTTCCACACATTACAAATGTTTAAAGATATCTAAAAAAAAAAAAAAAAAAAAAAAACATAAAGCCAAAAAATACAAATTAATTAGATTGAGTCAAAACCACACAGCTAATCCAAGACTAATTTAAGAAAAAAAAAAAAAAAAAAAAAAGCCTCTGTACTATACAACCTGTTACAATTGCTATCATCTGCAATTATATGGTAGAGGATTGGTGGGAGGTCTGCGATTGAAAGCTAACTATTAGTCAAAACTAATTTATTTCTCGAATATTGTTCCCTACTGGTTGGGTAGGTGTCAGTATAATTTGACTGGCTGAGACACTAGTCTGGGTATCCCTGCTCTGTCCTTGTGTGGCAGCATGTTAAATTGTGAGCTGTCAGTCTAAGAACCCATCTGCAATATGAGCTATATACTGCTGACACTGGGCGTGGAGCAACCAACTCAACCTAGTTAAGGATATTGCTAGATCCCTATATTTAGTAATAACTGGTACAGATGTACCTTTTTTTAAGCAACAAATCATCAAAAGATCAGAGATAGGGGCATAAGAGTGTTTCGAATAGATTGCAATTTGTCAACTGCCTTTAACTAATTTTGAAAACTTTCTGTTTAGTCCTAAGCACATTTACTTCTGTTATGATTTTTGTTTTCAGCCTGACCTAAAGATTAACACAATGCAAACAATTTACAGAAAAGCACCTTGCTAATTGCTTTTTTCATTTTTCACTTTCCTCAAAAATAACATTTAGATTCATTTCGTTATGGCCCTTTTCATGTATGTATAGCATTGAAATGAAAAGAGATAAAGAGAGTTATACACACCTATTGCAGAATCATCTTTGATGTCAAAATATTGAACCTCAAATCGCTGAACCTCTGCTATTTCCTGGAGCATCTGACAATAGTTGGTGGGCGGAGCCAAAGTCTGGCCTTGACCCCTGACTTGCTTGCCGCCTGCAGTCATCACCTTTTCATAAAAGCGTTGAATTTCCAGGGCAGATTGAGGGCTCACTGAATTACTCTGACTTTTCTTGGGCTTCTTGATGATTGCTATCCTCCAACAACCATAAATTATTTGAAAGTGCAATATATATAGTGGACCAAAAGGGTATATTATAAAAAAGAAATTACAAAATCCTTTTAGTACCTTGAAAGATCAATTCTGATTATCAAAGATAATTAAAGTTTTTTTTTTTTTTTAATGGACTGATAGGATTTCAAACCTCTTTCATAAAAATAATTAGCCTTAAGATCCAGAACTATACACATTTTGTAAAAACTTAAGAACTTCAGCCACAGTGCAAAACTTCACTTTATACTGTTAAATACCTATCGATCAACAGCAAACTAAGTTACTAACCAGTGTAATTTCTTCCTCCTCCTCATCAGAGTCTTCCAACTGTTTGCTGCTCTCTTTGTCATGAGAGACTGACTTAAGCTGTGCTAGCATATTAGCTGCAGCAGTTCTCTTAGCAGTCTTTTTTGACCGCCCAGTGCCTAAAATGTAAAAGATTACCAAAAAATTTGATTGCAGGACTAACCAAGTAATGTGAATATAGACAAGTTTTACAAAGCAGCTTGTAAATATCTTGTGAAAATGGCATTAAAGGTTTCTAAAAAAAAAAAGAAAAAAAAATTTGTGGAGCCACCCTTTACCAAAGAATTTAAACTCAATAAACAACTCTTTCATTCTAAAAAAATATAGTTGATCAAGCACAAAGAAAGTGGATGAAGTACAAATCAATGACAATGAGACATGATAATTAAGAAAACTGGTAATGGTGTATAAAAATCAGTGTGGTTAAAAGACATATGCCTCACTTGATCGCCCAAAACATTTTAAACGACACAAAAGAAAAGTTGAATTCTAAACAAATTTTTTGTTTAATTTAAAAAGTCTTCCTATCTTACCTTTATCCACAAACTTTCCAAGCTTTATGTTGCAAACAAACTCTCTGGCATGAGGAGGGCCCTGCTCAGTCACAAACTCATAAATTGGAGGTTTCAGCAACTTCTTTTGGGTAAACTCTTGCAGCTCTCCAATTGGATTACCAACATCATCATCTTTAGACTGCTTTGATGAGGCTGATCTGTAGAGCAAGAAGGGTTTAAAAAAATGAAGTCTTCCACTCCACTCTAGACCTGTAATTTTTTTTTCAAAAGTTAACTATTCATTTGGTGTTTTTAAAAATGATTATCACATACAATGATTTGTAAAATTAATTTTTAGATTTGAACCATCAACAGCACTGATTAAGAATCAAGGCTTGATTACAAATATATTCAAAGAGGAAATAAACTTTTTCTTGTGAGCAAAAAAAAAATTTTTTTTTCACAAACTAACATTTCATCATTTGTGTGGTTATACACTTACTGCACTTCTTCCTTGGCTTTGATAATTTCTTCCTGTCCATTTAGAGTTGGAGCAACACCCATAAGGATGTTCAATGCATTTTGGGCTGCTGCATGCTTGGCCTTTTTCTTACTAGAACCTTCAGAATTTTTATGAAAGAGTAAAGAAGGAATGTTTTTAAAATCTAGACAAGTGGTGTTTATTATCAAACTAAGAATAGAATGCATGAAAGATGATGATTTAACCAGGGCTCGGAATGTGCCTCTTACAAAAAGGAGGTACCAACAGCTTTGGGTGCAGAAGACAGGAACTATGATTTAACTTTTGCAAAGTTGGTATACATTCTTTTAAAATACATATTTTAGAATGTAAATAAACCATTCAGATAAATCCTTTCATCAAAAAATTAAAAAAATGTTTAAAGAAAAATATAGAGGAGTAAGAAAAAAAAACTTAGATTCAGAAAAGGAGGAAAATTCTCAGCCCTGTTAAATTCATAAATTGTTTTCCACACTAAGAAACTAAAGGAATTTTTTTCATTTTTGCCGAACAGAAAAGAAAACAAAATATTTAAATCTGGAAATAATTTAAAGCATGCTGATTATTTCATTCACTTAACTCATGACATTCATTGATTCAAGGGAATAAAAAAGCATTCTCTGACACCATGTATTAAAAATTGAAGAGGTTCAATTTTGATATGAGACTTAACCAAGTACCTTTGCCTGTAGCAGTGGCGTTTTCTCCAACAGTAACTCTCATGATAAAGGTTGGTTCATGAACAGCGCCTTCATTGGCAATGAGATCATATTGTGGAGTAACTGCATGTTTTGTTGCATATTCCTGCAGGTAACTTATAGGAGTCTTGCCTGGTGGGACTGCCATCATTGAGCTGTAATAAGCAGAAAAAATAAATTGAGAACAGCAGTTTGAAAAAAATTGTTTTGCCTACCAAGAGTTTGTTTTACAGCACATCACTATCAGCAATGTAATGAATAGTATTGCCTACCATAGTACCAAGAGCCTTGAATTAAATGCTAATCGAAAATGCAAATGCATTTTTGCATGTATATACCAGAGATTCCAAATATGAAGATTTTCCCGCTGAAACTAAGCTTTCTGTTTTTGAAATGTATTATTATGAAGCAGTGCAGTTTATTAATACAAGATCACAAAATAACCCCTTGACAAACCTTTACAGAACATTGGACTATTATTGCAGGAATGAATCAGATGATGAAACTTGAATAACAATTACAAATTACTATTTTGTACAAAATTTGTACTTCTGTTTTATAAAAGTAAAAAGGAATGGGAGCAAACCAGTTCAAGTTTTATTTTTTTCTAAACACTGTTATTACATCACCTAGACAAACTGGACGACTGTACCCAGTCTCAACACTCATGAGACTAGATGGCGGATCGAATCACAAAATAGGTACACTGAGGTGGTGCTAACTTTCAAGTGGATTTAAGATAATATGAACATTTTATCTTAAATACAACTTGAAAGTTAGCACCACCTCAGTATTGATAAATTCTTTAAAAATTGTTTTATAAATATATACAGGTATTGCTTGTGTATTCAAGGAGCTAGAAAAGCAACTAAAACATATGAGTTTTAAAGTAATTGTCTATTTTTTTTTTTGCGATTTTAAATGTGTGGCCCTTGTTGATTTACGGATGAACCAAATATCCCATTTTAGAAACCTCTTTGTTGTTGACAAATATAAGGCCTAAATTGGACAATTTTTCCTTATTCGATTGTTATGCATTAAAAGCAAGTATTAGGCTTTGAAAAAATGTCTAACTCCAGTTCGTTTAGTATATCATCAAGAATCTAAGAGCTGTTTTAAAAAATGCCCTTTATTGTCCCCACGTGTGCATCCGATCTTCTACTCTAAATCTAGGCTTGTATTTTTAGGAAAGACGTCATCTATAGATACTCGTCTCATTGGAAAAACAGAAAGATCTATAAGTAGAATGCGCAGAAGTCCAGAAATCAGGATTTTGCACTGAAGAAAAAGAATTAAAAACAAGATTTTACATTCCAAGGGGGTGTGCTTCCGGCTAAATCGACAGAGGGCACCGGTTTTCCGGACTTTCATTTTCGTTACTTCACACGTGACTTTGTTCCCACAAACAAGCATAAAATAGAATCATTCTGCATCAAGCTTCCTTGTAAACATTGGGGCTCTTCTTTTTAGGGTAAACAAATATGCATGATAAGCTCGGAGTTAACAAACAATAACAAAATAAAACAAAAATGTTGAGGTCACTCAAATTTCAGGGGAGGTAATTAATTTTTAAGGGTCAAGGGAAATAACTTAACGTTTGAAGATATCTCTATC
Organism: Elysia chlorotica; assembly: GCA_003991915.1. Lineage (NCBI taxonomy): Eukaryota > Metazoa > Mollusca > Gastropoda > Plakobranchidae > Elysia > Elysia chlorotica. The sequence continues at coordinate 61,579 of RQTK01001601.1, forward strand.
AAAATTACGCATTAGTTTTGAGGTCTTTAACAATGTTTTAATGTTGCAAATGTATTATAAATTAACTTTAAGAAGCCTCCAATCTTTAAATTAAATTGTTTATTAGAACAAATTTAATCTACGTTTAAAAAAAAAAAAAAACTCGTTTTGATTATATGCAACAACACTTCACCTACTGTCATCAAATCCAGGACTAAAATTATTGATGTTATAAAGCAAACTTCAAATTCAAATTTTTCTAAAAGTAAAAGTTTGCAGCTAAAATTAAGTACAGTGAAAGAACAAGCGTTTAGGCCTAAAGATGTTTAATTTGATGTATAATGTAACTATATTGCTGAACCTTTTCCCCTATCCAAAATTGGGATGTTTCTGTGTTCATTTTGTGAAATCTGCCAGATCTAGATCTAGATCTAGGGTAGAATGCACAATGTGTAGCTTACTACTCGTCGTAAGCCTTCATATTCATATATTGTTACGTCGGCACGTAAGTTAAAGATCTAAATCTAGACCTAGATATAATATCTATATCAAGTAATCTAGATTCTAGATCTGTCTTGTTTGCAGTAACAAGTACATTGTAGATCTAGAATCTAGATCTAGATTAGATCTAGCTAGATCCAAAGGTCTATAATCTATATAATTCTAATGTATTGCGAACCAACGTACACTGTATATGATTTTGACTCAATCAAAATTCCCGATGTAAAATCAAAGCTATGAGTCTGCAATATTATTAGATTTATAAATTGCTATCACTCGCTAAAGACACAAATAATGTGAAACTAGTCAGGCAGAAGCCATTTTCGGCAGAGCCGTATTGCCAAGTTGTCAAAAGAGAGTCAACGGAGACATAATATGTGCTAGTACATTAAATATATACATTCTTAGTTCTCGTGACATTAAAGAAGCATACTATTAATAATTATCATAAATATTTAACAAAAATATAATTCAGAAGCAAATATTTCGGAGTAATGGTATTGGTCTTTTAATTAAAACTGCGATATTTAATTTAAAAAATAAACATTACTTTGTTTGATACGTTACGTTTTTCTTTATCTGGCAGTAAAAGCATACTGAAAGCTGAAACTGTCAACATCCGGCTAGCTGGAAGATAGATAATTTCGGTGAAGATCACTGTGGAACAAGATAAAAAGAAGCTAGATCTAGATCTAGATCTACTGGTCATCTACGATTCTCCTCACACACTGCCTAGCTTATCTATACTGGATCTAGATCTAGATATAATTAATCCTATAAGTATACCTGGGAATTTAATGTGGACGCATACTTAGATCCAGACTCTAGATTTTAAAATTCTATAATCAATGTGAAGAGGGTGTACAGGTAATACAATTTATTCTCACGTTCAGGGTGTGAACTGAATTTCTGTAATCTAGATCTAATATCTAGATATTCTAGGATATATCCAGATTCTAGATTCTAAAGATCTGAAAGAGGGGAATGATGAGACCTCTAGAGGGTTTTGATTACTTTCAATAACATCAAAGCCTTTGTTTTAATCGTGGATGGTAATTACAGTAGTCCCCATTTTTAACATCTTGAACAAAGAGAACTTATGGAGTTTTCTTTATACTATTTGCGCCCTGTAATTTATCTTAGAAATAATCAGAGCCTAAATCAGATTTAACCCTGATAATAATGAGAAGTTCAAGAAAAGTGCTCTAAATCCATTCTCAACATAAAGTAATTAAAAAAAAAAAGTTGATAAATATTTCGGCACTTCATACGGCACATGTGGTCCAGTCCAGTCACTCTGACTAAGGTGACAAGTGTGATGAACCCACCTTCCCCAGTTCTTGTTCTATTCTCAAAGTAAACACAGCTGCACTGTGGAATAGCCAACCCCATCCCTTAAATGCTAGTATTGTTTTTTGTTGTCGCTAATTAGCTTTAGAGCTGGTCTATAGATCATTAGATGCATTTTACATGACTATGTTACCATTAAGTTCTATACTCTGCATCACCCTTTCGCGAAACTCAATTAGTAAGTACGTATGTGAGCAAAGGTCAAAAGCCTTGAAAAGGTGCCAGAGGATGGTCAAAATTTGAGAAGTGTATAAATTAATTTTAATGCTTTCAGGTATGAAGATTAGAACTTCTCAGTAAATGGTTTTTACGACTGTGAACGTAGTATAGCGACTTATTTTCTTGAAATTGTCTTTGGTATTATAACATAATCTAAGAGTTCCTGATGTGACTGTATGTCACACATATTACGGTAAAATAGTTAATTGCTAAAAATCTCATCCATTAACATAAATGCATTTAAATAAAACATGGATATTTATTGAGAGATTGTTGGTTTAAGTACCAAAGAAAAATTTTAATTAAAGTCAAAAACATAATTTTGAATTGCTAAATTTGGACAAAATTAAAATGCGATATATGTCATATCAGGCGTTCCTTAAGATTTTTCTCTTTTCCCCAAAAAGCTAGAGTCAACTGTCAAAAACTTCTAACTAAGGTGACAGTATAGAACTAATATTTATGATGCTGATTGACAAGCCAAACAGATGTATACTCTAGGTCCAGAAAATTAAAGAAATAAGTGTCTAATGTGATGCCACCCCCAACATCACGTCAGACACTTTAAAACACAGTTGCAAAAAAAAAAGAATCTGAAAAATACTTAATTTTTAAAACTAAACCTAAAGACAAATTAAAGACATTATACATGTTATTGCACCTATTTCATTTTAAGAAATTTAGTGTCTGAGAGTGTTACTTTTAGCTTAAGACACATATAAAATAGAATGTAACATAAGACAACCATGAAACAAAATTTAAGGCATATTTTAAGAAAAAAAATTAAACGAAGAAGGATATTTGGAGACTTAACGATCATTTTTAACCATTCAAATATCATCTAGATCCATCCAGTCTCTATCCTGTGTATGACACTAAGTTGCAAAAAATTAGATTCCAGTTAAATTTTTCTAACTTTATGTTTATGACATGTAGTCACAAATACCATAATTGCTCCAATGCCTCTAGTGCTACTCTTTCTATGTGAATAAAAGTTTTAAAAAAAAATCATTTTTAATCAACAACGATATTGTAAAGACTACATTCAATCTTTGAAAAATACAAGCCTTAGGTTAGTTTTTTCATATCCTAATGATGTCACTTGTAACCGTTTTCAGTATTGATTTTTTGGAGATTATACGACCACTAGCAAAAGTTTTTTATTTTATATCAAAATAAATGTTTATTTTTTTTTATTTATGATTCACATTCCATTTTTAAAATAAGTGTTCTCCATTTTAATGAATTGTTCACCTTCTCCTTTCTTTTTTTCCTAACCCTGCCCGTTTTCACCAGTATTTTTTTAAATCCATCCTTGACATGATATATTAATTTATGCAGTGTTTGCTTTACTTTTAGTTCTTTTCTTTGACAGTTATTCAATATGGCCAGTAGAGAACATGAACCTGACAGAGACAAAGCCATGCCTTCTCATGATGATGCAACCACATTTGCTGCCTCCCTCATAAATCAAGTAAACAGGGAGGACATTCCTCAGATGGTTTACATTCAGAGAGACATGTGAGTCCTTTTATCTGTTTGATAGTATGCTGAGATACTTCAATGGTGATGTTCAGTAACATTACAGCATGAATTTGTCATGATTTCATTCTGAATGATATCTATCTATATATATTATACAACAAACTAATATCTAAGTAACTAACAGAGATGTGTTGTTGTTATTTTAGTAAAATTTTTAGTTATTGTTTTGTTTTCACCAGTAATATACT
>RQTK01001602.1:0-26554 GCA_003991915.1 Elysia chlorotica
GAACCCCCAACCCCCAACCAACAACCCCCAAATGTTCTATATAGTCATACAAATTCTCTTGAGCGACCGAATGAGAACCGACTGCGATACGTTCACGACACGTTTTTTTTAGACGCAGTTGCCCACCATGGAATGCACGTCAATGCAATTGTGTACGACGAGAAATGACGTATCGTATTCAACAATGAGTCTGTCGACATATTCAGAGACATCAATACGATACCCCTACTCAACATATTCATCATCATCAACACTAATGTATTCATCATATTCATCATCATACTCAAGTGCATCCTCATCATCATCCTCATCAAGTTCAACATCGTATCAATAAACAATAATTTTTTACCAAAAATATCCATATCGTGGACAATTTTCATTTGTATCATAAAACTATATGCACTTTAGTTGTTGGTGTTTTTTTTTCCTTTAGTTACACGTCATCTCATGTGATTGGACGAAAGGGTATATAAGTGTGTGAAATGATCAACAGGTGATATCAGTCGGTCTGCTTTCTTTAACTTGTGGATAAGTTAAGACCGACTTCTTGTTATCATATACTCCTTTCAATATCGATCACCAATACCACAACCGCTACCACAAAATTGTTAGTATGAACGCGGTTATCTATTCGTGCAGAGACAACAAAGTATTAAAAAACATACAAGCTCATGTGAACAAGAGATGGACCGTGCCTCCCGTTACAAACTACGATTACTTCCTGGTGTTGATCGTCGGAGATGCGGGCACAGGAAAAACATGGCTGCAGAATGGTTTGAGAAACATAAAGGGTTTGAACCCTTACTTCAAAGGGGCTACGAACGTGGCCGGGAACGTTGTAAAAAAGGTGTTCTCGGACGGTTCCATGTTTGCGAACGATTACCGGGTCTACAGCACGACGTTCCAACAGTTCAAGCTAACGCCTGTGAAATGGGCTCGCTACACTGCAATGCTTTACGCCAACACCGGCCCCGAGTGTATTGCGCCGACGCCAAATCGCCAGTCGAGTTCTGGACAGCCATAGCAGACAACTTGAACGAGACTGTTCGGGCTATAGTGGATGATTACCTCGACTATTCAGACAAGACCTTCCTCACACCGATCGATTACATGCGGTATAGGGACATCGTGTGTAAATCAATGAGCAAAAATGCGACTGTTCGAGAAATTCACGACGCTACGATGCAGTACATCGTCGGGGTATACCCCTCGACGAGCATACCGGATCATCTTATGTACTACACTGAAGTGGTGGATGAGGTTGGCCGCATAGAAGTAACGTGGTTGATCGTGTCTGTCGGGCTGTGGTATTACTTCCACAGGCTGTACAAGACCGGGCTCACGAAACCAGTGTTCGTCGGCGTGGGATCGTGTACGCAGTCGTCCTGATCAACTCAACGTGTTTCGTGGGTTGCTCCGATGAGACCTCATGCGGTCACAAGAAGATCCCGATCAACGACCTGAGCGCTATAACGGCCATCACGAAAAGATGCATCGTGTTCGAGGACGAGCTGTTTTCGAAAGAAAAAAAGCACAACCGGCGGACTGTCGGCGGGGATCCCGAATACAACGCCTGTCTGGCAGTCATCCGCAACTGCGTGGAGATGAACGAGCCCATTCTGAAGTGGGCCGTCGAAAGGATGGTGAAGCATATGACCGTCGACGAGCGGGTGTTTTTCGGCTGTCCACCTGTGCGTAACTCACAAGGAATGTAGGCAAGTCCTGGACAACGAAAAGGTGGAGCCGGCCAACGTTATTAATTTGCCGGAGGCGATGTATTCACTAGGAGGCGCCGACGGCGAATGGCCACCCAAGCTGTATTTTTGCTCATCTGTCATGGGTGTTATGTTCAAAAGCGCCAAGTATATTTCGCCCGAATGGAAACGTTATGACACAATTCTCAACCGCATTCCTGTAGGTATTAGAATATGCTTCAGAATGTGGGAGGGTGACTACGGCGATGATGACGATGATGACGCCAGATAAAAGGTGATGATGTGAATGAATCTGCTCAGAATGGTGATGACGATGACAATGCCCCCATTTCGAACAACAAAGGAGGTTGTGGTAAACGGAAAAAAAGAAGGAATGACGGAGGTTCTGACTCGAAGAGGACGGTGAATTGGTGCCAGATACTGAAGAGGAACAGCTGCGTCGGCGTCCTCAAAACAAATCTAAAGAATCCGCTCGAATCGTACATATAACGTCGGCAAAACCAGCGACGTCTTCGCTTCTAACGACATCAAAAACCTCGACGAAATAAGGTCTGCAGTCCTCAGTATCTAAAGTTTCAGCCGGCGGAACTAAACTTTTTTATAACAACACGAAAGGCTCGACGAAACAGAATCAAGGGAGCGGACCCGGCGAAAAACATAGACCGAGAGCTGACAGGAACGGTCGTAACCAATCAAACGCTCATCAAAACTACAAAAAAAAAGGTGGTGGTGGTGGTGGTGACATCAGGAGACATCCTTCATACACTAGGACTAGATCTCGCTCTAGGTCTCCACACATTCAAACTGACTGCTCCAGGAAATATCGCGAAAAGACACGGTCCAGGTCACTATCGCCAACGACGAGGACAGAAAAGGCTCGGCCCACACCGCCCCCTCCCAACACATCTTTTGCCATTACCCAAGAATCCGACAAAAATCATACAGATGGTACGGTCAAAGCCAGCTATCTATATTATCGCTGGCTTGATCCCAGTCGCAGGGTCTTCGAGCACGCCGAAAGCGGAGAGCGGAGAAACCATCAGCAAATAGTGGACGAATTTCTCAAAGTCTATCCGGGCCTTTTCGACCCAGCACAGGTTAGCGAATCAGCATTATGGATGCTTATGATTTTGTCAAAGGAGTGGCACGGCGACGAGCCGACGTGCAGCGAGAGCAATCAATCATCATCGCAGCCACATCCTCGACAGTCAAATCTACGGCATCCAACGAGACGCCTCAATCACATGATGGCGGATCTGTTGCTGAATTCGTTAACCGCGCCAAGAGTTCGAATGAGCGAAGAAGACGCTACCAAGGCGTACATGAACCTACCCAGACGGTGACGCTTGACTCGGGTAAAATGGCTCTCTTAATCGTGCGCGGGTCCAATCACGGACATACGAGACCCGTCACCGTCTGGGTTTCCGGCAAAGGGGGTGTCGCCTGCGACGGAGATTACATTTACAAGTCCAGGGTGCTGGACGCGGGTCGCAGGTCGTACGTCCTGACGTCCTGGGGCGGACGTGTGACGGTAACGTTCTTGACGAGCGAGGCCGAGTGCGTGTACGACGACAAGACTAACACGCCAGGTTCGATGGTACTAAACGTGCTCAGCATACAGAACGTGCTCGTGCTGGACGAGACCCACAGCACCGCCCTGACTGCCGCCAACTACGCCTACGCGTTCGGCACGGCAGACGGGTACACGGACTCTGGGGCGCAGTGCACGTTCGACACGGTGTTTGTCGACATCTCCGTCAAGAGCAACGCCGGCGCCGTCTACGTCTACCCCATGCAGTCCGCCGCACCACCCGGCCGATTTCATGCCCAACCTGAAGATGGGACTGTGGGTGGGTGCTAGTTCGGCGACCTTAAAAGGGCCGTCGACGAGCTTGTAAATAAGACTCAGCCGCGTCATATGTTACATCAACCCTGGCGCGTACGGCGCGAATGAAATCAGGACGCTCGCGAGCTACTTTAACGCGTGTTTCACCGTCGGGGAGGTGACATCTCATACTCTTCAGGGGCACACCGTGACGTTCAGGGGTGATCCCCTCACGGACTGCGACCAGATCAGACTCTTAAGGCCCGTGGACGATCTGCAGTTCGTGGTGCGCAGACACGTGTTCGAGAATGCGGCCGTCGCCCCGCACCACATCATGGTAGACGCGGCTCTCAACGCCAGGCTCTTGCGTTTCGTCCTCGGAAACATCAGGAGCGGAGGGGATAATTACAAGAGGATGCTTGTCCACGCGCTTCCCGGGAAGGGGTTTGAGGGCAACCGCGAGTACGCTGTAGTATCGTTCGTTGTTCCCGAAGACTTGAACTGCAACACGTTTCCCGACATGTGTGGGTTTGCGTACTGCGACACGAACAAATACGTCCACTGCCTGTTTCCGGAGCCTATGTGCAAAACAAAGTTTTATTTCATCGAACTCGGGCGGTCTGTGCTGACCTGACCTATAGATAGTTAGATAGTTAGTAAGATAGATAGATAGATAGATAGATAGATAGATAGATAGATAGATAGATAGATAGATAGATAGATAGATAGATAGATAGATAGATAGATAGATAGATAGATAGATAGATAGATAGATAGATAGATAGATAGATAGATAGATAGATAGATAGATAGATAGATAGATAGATACACATACAATGTTTATTTTACTGTTGAGGAGTAACGCTTAACCGCATTATAATGGGCATTGGTATGTATCACGAAAACATCATCGTGGATACCATTATGTTGTAACAAAACAACGAAAAAAATGTTTACCGCGCTACTTCGATATATATTATATATACATAGAATACGCACATTAAAAAAAACGCGATTAACGACTTGTTTTCTTTGTCTCCTTTTTTTGGTTTTTGGTACAGTTTCTTTGCATGATTTATTTTATTTTTGGTTGAACATTTAATGGTTGTGATGATGATGATGAGAAACGTATGAATGAAGATGATGGTGTTGTTGACTAACACGACAACTACTTATACGGTGTATGTACATACGAGATGGCGGTCGTGTTTGCGTTACAACACGTCACTCTTGTTCCCTGAAAATGACGAGTCGTTAAACGCGCACTTCAAGTCGAACGTGACCATGGCGTACATTGCTTTGTCTCTGGGAAGAGGGACGTCCATCTCAGTCAAACCGATAACTTTAGCCTCAGCAATGTACGTCTCGACAACCGGAATCACCTCGTTCGACAGTATCAGATTGCCCGACTCGAGCTCCTCCTGCTCGGCGAGAACCGCAAACAGGTTGTTATACAATGCCATTTCCTGCGCGCTCAACGAGTTCTGTCTGACGTACAAAATGGACACGTTTGTGTTGTTGTTAGGCAGCACGTATCCCTGTTGGTAAAACGAATTCTCCTTGAGGTAGTGGTTGAATGCCGCTACAGCGATAGTGTTGGTAAGGGTTAAGTTCTGCTCGACTAGAACCCTCTCCAGACCGGCCGATACACCGGTGCCGTGTACCCTGATATTGTTCTTTTCCCACACCTTGTAACGCATGACGGCGTCCTTGTTGAGAGTGATAGCGTTGTTCGCAGTAACGCCGAAAAACAAATCGGACCGCACCCGGGGAACACTGTGCTCTACCATCTCGCAATAAAACGTGTCGTAGAACACGGTGATCCCCTCATCGCTGACGGTGCTCTTATTCATCTCGAACGGGTATACGGCACTCCGCACCAGTCCCTTCGCCTGGTGTTGGGAGTTCAGATCGGTACATCTGTGCCGATTTATGTCAAAGCGGACAAGCCCCTTGTAAGCATCGAGAAACCGCCTCTTCTTTAATTTGCGCTTGAATAGGGTCTTCGCGATCCACGTTCTGACCATGGTGAAAGTAGGTTGGTTGTTGACGATGATAATGCGTTCGATGGTTTCGTCGATGATGATGAGTATGATGATTAACGGTGTGATGATAACTTGTGGTTGGTTAGAAGGAAGCCAAAACAAAACTACTGAGGTTAATGTTGTTATTATAAGAATACATAACCTAATAATACCAAAACCACTCCTCAAATCCTTTTTCTCATCCTAAATCAACCACACCTTTCCTATTTGTTTTCGTCCCTTCTTTTTTTGCCATCAATTGTTACCACCATCCCATTCCCCTTTGTATTTTTTTTTGGGTTTTGTATATGCTTCACGGGGTGCATTATCAATATGAATCTCAACAACCCAATATCGTTTTTTTGCCAACGACGTGGCTCCTCAGAGACTGAGCGTTCAAGGCGTCCAGGGTTTGGACGGTAGGGTAGACACCTTTACCTTTCACAGAGACGAGATCATGAGAATAGTTCAGGAGGGCGCGATAGACTACTCGACCGTGTCTCACAACATTGAGTACATGTACGCCATCAAGTAATATGCGGCACCTACTATCTGATGTCGTCGTTTCTCTTCGGACTCATATCACAGTACATATACTGCGAGGACCGCATTCACCAAAACTTCGTCGTCTCCAACGTGTACCACGTCGACGCGTCCGACGGTCATCAGGAAGTCATACCTGGCAGAGTGGAAGTCACCAACAAAATCAGTTCCGTCAGGAGGAGCATTCGCACGGGATACCCGTTGGCCGGCTCGTTCAACGTGTAAAAAGACCTGAGGTCCGAAATTTGCACCACGCTGAAAGGGTTTTGCGAAGAGCTCAAGTCTAACCGGATGGAGCGAATTGTGCTTGGTTTGGCGCCCACCAACGAGTTCGACGACGGCCAGCTGCTTATCTTGAGGAACATGGTTCAAAAGCATCACATAAAGCTGAACATGCAGTTTTGCGCGAGCGGTCAGGCGCGGGGAACGAACGCGAAAATACTGCTCAGACTCATCGACTACTCGCCGTCCGTGTACTCGCTCATGTGGGTCAAGCCGCACAAGCAGACGACGTTAAAGAACGCCAACCTGGTCCGCGTTCTGAACGCTTCGGTGGTCGATCTCGCGTTCCGCCTGAACAAATCCGTGCCCTACAGGTCTTTCCGCAGTCCCGACTCCGGCGCGGAACAGAGAGAGTCGTTAATAAAGTAGATTAACCTGTTTGGGCAGTACACCGACAACGACGCCGCCCTCGATGACGTGCACGGGTACCTGAGCGGGCCGTCCGCGCCGTTCGACAGACCGATCGCGATGATAATCACCACCAACAGGGTGATCACCAACCTGTCTCACCTGGGAATAATCAAAACGGCGGTGTGCGACGTGGTCCAAAGGGTAGCGGAGCTGTGCCTCATGCCGGCCGACATGCGTCCGATGGTTACTGCGGCGCCGCAGAAGGCGGTGACTCTGGTGAACGGACAGTACAAGCTGGACCCGAGCGGGCAGATTAAGCGCAGGGACATCAGGCCCGAGAAGCAGACGGCGATGTACGCCCAGTTGGGCAAAACGAATCTAGTGTTCGCCGCCGTTGAACCGACCATGTTCACCAACAACATTTTGCGAGACGCCCAGATGGAATCGCTGTCGACGTTCGACAGCATGATCCCCACCGGCGTCGCGATGTGCGAACGTGACGAAGGGTCCGTCGCAACAGACGACGGTATTTTGCAATGAGAACGGAGTACAGTACACGCTGACGTGCAGTGCGTTGGCGGCGGTGCTCAAGGGGCTTTTTGTAGACGACAACAAAAGGGTGTTTCATTACGCGCAGCACAATGGCGACGACAACGACCCCGAAGCGCACGAAAAGTCCATGGTGTTTCACAGATTTCGGGGCGGGCTGTACACGTCTGACGGTACCCCGCGGGTTACTCAATTTTATGGTGATATCGACGATGATGATGAGAGTGGTGTTGTCGGCAGTGATGGCGATGGTACTAAAACCCCTACTCCTGATGCTACCGATGATGTCGGAACTCTTTCGAGAAACGTGTACATTGTAGACAACTACTACTACTCCCACTCGGTGCACGTCAACAACATCATCAGCATTGTTATGAACAGCGCCGCGGCGGGGTTGAAAGACCTGCTTTTGGCCGTCAGCAGGTTCGAAAGGAGAAACCGATCAACTTTCGACGACGCCAGCTTGGCCGATGAAAAACGTCGCTCCCCAAACTCGAAGAAGTCAATGTTATCGAGTCAGTAATGGGCGAGCTGAGAATAAACACTTTCAACGTGACCATGATCATCGCCGCGGTGGAAGATTACATGACCAAAAAAAAAAAAAATGCCTAACCGCCTCAGCACTTCTGCTGGCCTCTGAGATTCGAACAGTGCAAAAAAATTTCAAACCCAAGTTCGGGGTTACGAGGGTGCGACCGACCTTTCGGTGACACGGTGCTGACGTCACCTCCTTCCTGCCGGCTGGAGATGAAAAGCAAAATGGCTAGAAGGGGCCAAAGAGAAAAAAACTACCTCGTGCTCGTAGGATGGCTGAACGAACGGTAAGAGGGATGGAAGCTCAAAATTTGAAATATACAAACACAGTAGCAGGATATACAAATACACAGTTTCTACCTAGATATCACAGATTATGCGTTTGTGTGACCAAACAACAGATTTTAGATCTACTGGGCTGGTCTCGTTTAGTAGAACAAAGGAACGCATCGGTACCTAAATTTCATTAACACATTTTATTCAAACATAAAATCTTATACCATTTTGTTTTAGTTTTATTTCCTTAGTGAGTTGTCTCAAACAATATATTTTTAATGCGAACATTTTGAGGGTGTACCTTCATGGAGGAGATAGAACAGGCAGAAATCGACATTTTCTGACTATTATAAGAAGCTACAAGAGGATATAATATGTTTGGAAACAAAGTTTATTGTAGATTTATTTCTGACATTTTGTTAAAAGCCAATACATGTAATTATTTTGAATATTTCTACGAGGAGAAGATGGAGGCTTACCCCCCCCCCCCCCCCTCCCCCAACCTCGATACTCTACTCAGTAAATCAGTAAATAATACCACAATGCAGGTGAATTGTTTAAAATTGTGAACACAAGAAAGAATTGTTTTAAATTAAATGTAAGAGAACACTTGGGTGCACTCAGTACAATTAATTGAAGTCATCACAAGGGATCAAACAAAAACAAAAACAAAATCATAATCAACATAGAAAACTTTTTGGCTTTACTGGTACTAAGGCTACGCAATATTCACATCAATTAAAGAATATAACAAGGAATAAGATCTACACATCTTTGAGAGACAATTTAGAACAAGAGAGCTCAATAGTCCGTAAAGAGATCCGTTAGGATTGTAATTGCATGTCTTACCATACATGTATTATTTCAAGAAATGCAAACAAAAATAAGACCTAGGGTAGTCCTCACAAAGGCGCTATGAAATATAGTTATGTATGTTTTATTTCAAGAAATGTAAACAAAAAATAGGGTAGTCGATATAATGCTAAATTGGTCGTTGAAATAGTGTTTTTAAGCCTAGGGTAGGCGTTACAATGTTGCTTTTAACACAGGGTAGTCGTTAGAATGGTCTTTTAAACATGTTATGGTGATGTTCTAACCATAGGGTAGTTGTTACAATGGTGTTTTAAACCTCGGGTAGTATATACAATGGTGTTTTAAAACTAGGGCAGTTTATTTAGATTGAGTCATCGCACAATAAAGAGTGTTAATTAAAACAAGTCGTTGCAAAATAAAGTGTGTTAATTAAAACAAGTCGTTGCAAAATAACGTATGTTAATTAAACCAAGTCATCGCATAATGGCATGTGTTAGTTTAATCAAGTCATATAAAAACTATGTCAGTTTAATCAAGTCATACAAAACTGTGTTTGTTTAATCATGTCATCTAAAAACTGTGTTAGTTTAATCATGTCATCTAAAAACCGTGTTTGTCTAATCATGTCATCTAAAAACTGTGTTAGTTTAATCAAGTCATATAAAAACTATGTCAGTTTAATCAAGTCATCTAAAAACTGTGTTAGTTTAATCAAGTCATCTAAAAACTCTGTTTGTTTAATCAAGTCATCTAAAACTCTGTTTGTTTAATCAAGTCATCTAAAAACTGTGTTTGTTTAATCAAGTCATCTAAAAACTGTGTTTGTTTAATCAAGTCATCTAAAAACTGTGTTTGTTTAATCAAGTCATCTAAAAACTGTGTTTGTTTAATCAAGTCATCTAAAAACTGTGTTTGTTTAATCAAGTCATGTAAAAAAATGTGTTTGTTTAATCAAGTCATCTAAAAACTGTGTTTGTTTAATCAAGTCATCTAAAAACTGTGTTTGTTTAATCAAGTCATCTAAAAACTGTGTTTGTTTAATCAAGTCATCTAAAAACTGTGTTTGTTTAATCAAGTCATCTAAAAACTGTGGTTGTTTAATCAAGTCATATAAAAACTGTGTTTGTTTAATCATGTCAAGTATTCCCACAATGAAGTGAGTTCTTTGAAAGAAACACATTTGAGCTGGATAGTTTAAAATACAAGTAGGAAAAAAAATACAATATTTTGTTGGAATGGCATTCGAGAAAATATTTAAACATTGCATTACATTAATGATTTAAAAATATAAAATATAAGGCAAATGTTACATGAGATTTTATGGAATTACACTGTCCTTTACATAATCAAACCATTAACGACGACAACATAAAAAATCATGTAAGGTAAAAAAGATATGTATTAAATGTGGTCACAACCAAAGAAATATGAAAAGTTCTCATTGGTGACGATTAAGATGACAATCCTCATAAAGGCGATATAACATTCGTGGCTACTATGATGATATTCGGGCTCCAAATTTATAAACGTGATAATTTTCATTTGCACAAAGTAATAATTATTGTAATTATGATTTCAGCAATATACAACAAAAGTTTGATTTTCTAACACACAGAGTGAATGGACGGGTATAGTGTCTATAAGAACACGATCCTATAGACTTAAGAGCTTGGCAAAACTAGACGTATCAAACAACTACCACGATTGTTCATGATATAAATGAAGAAGTCCAATTTTCAACAAGCTATATCATCACGAAGTCAGGGGGGATTTACTAATCTCAATGACATAATTTAAAAAATTAATAAATCTGCTCGTGATCCTTGCAATCACAAAATATGCACATTCCAAACGCTGCCAACATTTAATAGGATAATGTGAACCTTTTCGATCACGTCCAGGGGAGCTAACAGCTGCGTCGATCGTTGTCGTTAGAACTGATGATCAAAGAAGACCAAGCTTTATTCGAATACTGTCGATAAACCGCCATACCTGGTTGGAGAGCTGAAAAAGGTTTCAACGTTAGAAGTACTAGTAGTTGTGATAGTAGTAAGGTAGTAGTAGTAGTAGTAGTAGTAGTAGTAGTAGTAGTAGTAGTAGTAGTAGTAGTAGTAGTAGTAGTAGTAGTAGTAGTAGTAGTAGTAGTAGTAGTAGTAGTAGTAGTAGTAGTAGTAGTAGTAGTAGTAGTAGTAGTAGTAGTAGTAGTAGTAGTAGTAGTAGTAGTAGTAGTAGTAGTAGTAGTAGTAGCAACAGCAGCAGCAGCAGAAGCAACAGCTATTACAATAGTTGTTTTGTTGTTGTTATTGATGTTTGTTTTGTTTTTTTGTCAAACTAACATCCTTAATGATTTTCATTAACAATTTGGAAAAACATTGAACTTGGAGAACTTGATTAAGCTGTACATTTATCAACCAAAAGATCCCGTCCAAACCTACAGGTATTGTAAAGAAACTCACCGACCAGACGGGACAAATGTCGTCCTCCACCCAACCTTGGATGTCAGTGTACACTTGACCTGGTCTTGACGTATTGTGTAGGGCGGCGCAAAGCTCACACAACCACTTTCGACGGGCAGGTAACTCACTGTAAACATCAGCCTGCAGACTCCAGGCCAAATACTGGTTATAGGCCGTCTCGTTCCGGCCAACTGCCCGGAGATATTTCACAAGTTCCTCCGCACCACTGGTATTTGACAAAAAGGCGTGATGTTATCGTTTATATTCATCTTTGTTCATCATGCAAATAATTTACTACTACTACTACTACTACTACTACTACTACTACTACTGCTACTGCTACTGCTCCTGCTGCTGCTGCTGCTACTGCTACTACTACTACTACTACTACTACTACTACTACTACTACTACTACTACTACTACTACTACTACTACTACTACTACTACTACTACTGCTACTGCTACTGCTACTGCTACTGCTACTGCTGCTACTGCTACTACTACTACTACTACTATCACTGCTAATCCTCGTGCTACCGCTATAGTTATACTACTGTCACTGCTACTGCTACTGCTACTGCTACTGCTACTGCTACTGCTACTGCTACTACTACTACTACTACTACTACTACTACTACTACTACTACTACTACTACTACTACTACTACTACTACTACTACTACTACTACTACTACTACTACTTCGAAATAACCTCAGTCTCCGTTGTGGTTTTAGACTGTAAAACTTTCAAGACACAAATGCTTCTCGATTAATATTCTATTAGTCGAGATTTTATCATTTGGCAATTTTTAACAGGTTGCCCGGACCGTTGTTTTCTTTTTTTTTCTTTTTTTTTTATAGGATTACTAGGTATGCACGGAAAACCTATATAAGATTAAACATTCTAGGCCTATAGGATGCAGAAAAAGTAGCGAAAAAAACCCCGACTAACCGAAAGTCATCTACGTGAATGAAAGAGCGTGGCGGAGCGATCTTGACATAGTCCTGGACTGAAGCACCGCCCATCACCACGGGAACCTGCCGCCGCTGGAGGGCCGCCCAGAACTTCTCGCTGATGACTTGGAGAACTTGATTAAGCTGTACATTTATCAACCAAAAGATCCCGTCCAAACCTACAGGTATTGTAAAGAAACTCACCGACCAGACGGGACAAATGTCGTCCTCCACCCAACCTTGGATGTCAGTGTACACTTGACCTGGTCTTGACGTATTGTGTAAGGCGGCGCAAAGCTCACACAACCACTTTCGACGGGCAGGTAACTCACTGTAAACATCAGCCTGCAGACTCCAGGCCAAATACTGGTTATAGGCCGTCTCGTTCCGGCCAACTGCCCGGAGATATTTCACAAGTTCCTCCGCACCACTGGTATTTGACAAAAAGGCGTGATGTTATCGTTTATATTCATCTTTGTTCATCATGCAAATAATTTACTACTACTACTACTACTACTACTACTACTACTACTACTACTACTACTACTACTACTACTACTACTACTACTACTACTACTACTACTACTACTTCGAAATAACCTCAGTCTCCGTTGTGGTTTTAGACTGTAAAACTTTCTAGACACAACTGCTTCTCGATTAATATTCTATTAGTCGAGATTTTATCATTTGGCAATTTTTAACAGGTTGCCCGTACCGTTGTTTTCTTTTTTTTTCTTCTTTTTTTTTCTTTTTTTTTTTATAGGATTACTAGGTATGCACGGAAAACCTATATAAGATTAAACATTCTAGGCCTATAGGATGCAGGAAAATAGCGAAAAAAAACCCCGACTAACCGAAAGTCATCTACGTGAATGAAAGAGCGTGGCGGAGCGATCTTGACATAGTCTTGGACTGAAGCACCGCCCATCACCACGGGAACCTGCCGCCGCTGGAGAGCCGCCCAGAACTTCTCGCTGATGTAGTCCCTACAGTTGCTGTTCTCGAACGTAAAGAAGAACTTGTAGTTGGAGAGAGAGTCCTGGCAGATCGTCTCTGGGCATTTCCTCTCCCCGCACGTGCCATAGAGATCCAGGTCGTCACCGAGCAGGATCTGGGGTATTATGAAAAGGGAGTACTTTAACACAGAGCGCCTAATAGGTTAACGTGGTATTATGAAAAGGGAGTACTTTAACACAGAGCGCTTAATTTGTTATAAAAACGGAGTACTCGTTTACTGGGGCAAAGGATCTGGGGTATTATGAAAACATGAGTACTTCAACACAGAGGTTTCACAGGGTCTACAGGATCTGGGGTTTTTTGAAAACATAGTACTTTAACACAGAGCGCCTCATAAGTTAACGTGGTATTTTGAAAACATAGTACTTTAACACAGAGCGCCTAATAAGTTAACGTGGTATTTTGAAAACATAGTACTTTAACACAGAGCGCCTAATAGGTTAACGTGGTATTTTGAAAACATAGTACTTTAACACAGAGCGCCTAATAGGTTAACGTGGTATTATGAAAACATAGTACTTTAACACAGAGCGCCTAATATGCCCAAAGGATCTGGGGTATTATGAAAACAAAGTACTTTAACACAAAGCGCCTAATATGCCCAAAGGATCTGGGGTATTAAAAAAAAGGAGTACTCGTTTACTGGGGCAAAGGATCTGGGGTATTATAAAAACGAGGTACTTTAACACAGAGCGTTCACTGGGTCCATAGGATCTAAAGTATGTGTAAAACTGAGTACTTTAACACAGAGCGTTTACTGGGTCCACAGGATCTAAAGTATGTGTAAAACTGAGTACTTTAACACAGAGCGTTCACTGGGTCCACAGGATCTAAAGTATGTGTAAAACTGAGCACTTTAACACAGAGCGTTCACTGGGTCCACAGGATCTAAAGTATGTGTAAAACTGAGTACTTTAACACAGAGCGTTCACTGGGTCCACAGGATCTAAAGTATGTGTAAAACTGAGTACTTTAACACAGAGCGTTTACTGGGTCCACAGTATCTAAAGTATGTGTAAAACTGAGTACTTTAACACAGAGCGTTTACTGGGTCCACAGTATCTAAAGTATGTGTAAAACTGAGTACTTTAACACAGAGCGTTTACTGGGTCCACAGTATCTAAAGTATGTGTAAAACTGAGTACTTTAACACAGAGCGTTCACTGGGTCCACAGGATCTAAAGTATGTGTAAAACTGAGTACTTTAACATAGAGCGTTTACTGGGTCCACAGTATCTAAAGTATGTGTAAAACTGAGTACTTTAACACAGAGCGTTTACTGGGTCCACAGTATCTAAAGTATGTGTAAAACTGAGTACTTTAACACAGAGCGTTTACTGGGTCCACAGGATCTAAAGTATGTGTAAAACTGAGTACTTTAACACAGAGCGTTTACTGGGTCCACAGGATCTAAAGTATGTGTAAAACTGAGCACTTTAACACAGAGCGTTACTGGGTCCACAGATCTAAAGTATGTGTAAAACTGAGTACTTTAACACAGAGCGTTACTGGGTCCACAGATCTAAAGTATGTGTAAAACTGAGTACTTTAACACAGAGCGTTTACTGGGTCCACAGGATCTAAAGTATGTGTAAAACTGAGTACTTTAACACAGAGCGTTTACTGGGTCCACAGGATCTAAAGTATGTGTAAAACTGAGTACTTTAACACAGAGCGTTTACTGGGTCCACAGTATCTAAAGTATGTGTAAAACTGAGTACTTTAACACAGAGCGTTTACTGGGTCCACAGGATCTAAAGTATGTGTAAAACTGAGTACTTTAACACAGAGCGTTTACTGGGTCTAACGTATGTGTAAAACTGAGTACTTTAACGCAGTCCAGGCTTTTCTCTGCGCGCTGGTCAAAGATTGGGCAGCAGGATGCTGTCTTTTTGTGACCAGTGGAACGACCGTGTTTTGTGAAAATTCTGCACCACTTCTGCAACAGTTTTGTTTTATGTAGAGAGAATACTATGTCACTTCTACGATTGATTTGCTTTGTGTAGTGAGTATTCTTTTATATCGACAACAAATTTGTTATAATTATGTAGTGAGTATAATAGGTCACTCCTATGATTTATTTGTTTTTTGTAGTGAGTATTCTTTTATATCGACAACAAATTATGTAGTGAGAATATTAGTTCACTCCTATGATTTATTTGTTTTTTGTAGTGAGTATTCTTTTATATCGACAACAAATTATGTATTGAAAATATTAGGTCACTACTATGATTGATTTGTTTTATGTAGTGAGTATTCTTTTATATCGACAACAAATTTATTATAATTATGTAGTGAGAATATTAGATCACTCCTACACCAAACTTGTCTTACCAGATGACAACAATAGTCCACATAACCTTTAGAAAATGTAACCTATTTAGTTTAATATTGTAATCTAGACTATCTTGGTCAACGTGTGCTGACAACTATTTCACAAAGCTCTTGGTACTATGCAAGACGCATATTGCAAAAGCTAGACACAATAACTTTATCGTGGGCGACTAAAATATTTGATGTTAAAATAAAACCAATTATTTTGTACGGATCAGAGATTTGGGACTTAAGATGTATGATTGTCCTGACTATGTACAGATTAAATTCTTCAAAGATTTTAAGGGATCGGAAAATCTATTGTTATCTATTGAAAGAAGCTAAGAAATACTCGTTGTGGGATGAAGCAATGCATAAAGCTATCAAATATTGGTGCACGCTCTTAAAACTGTCTGAGAACAGGTACCCGAGAAAATTGTATATGCAACAGTACAGGCACGCAGAGCAAGGGCGAAATAACTGGGCATCATGTCTTAGCAAGATACTCGTTCACAGTCGGTGTGCCGGCTATGGTATGTACAGGCGGTAGGCGCAGAGATTTCATCTCTAAGTGGGTTTAAACAAAGAATGACATCAGTCAGTCTCCAACAAAAAGTTTCTGACACAAGTAAGACATTTGAACTGTATCTTGAATGTTACACTAATTTAGACATAACTAGCTATATTGATGCCGTCCCCTATCGGAGAATGCGGAGACTTGTTACACGACTAAGACCCAAAAGTTTAACCTATCACTAACAACATGACTGTGTAGGATTAATTTATCCCATACTAATATTTGCTCTAGGTGTACATCCAACGAAGTCATGATGAAATCCAATTTTATTCCACTGTCATTCGTCTAGAGCTTTAAGATCTATTATATTTACCTACTATGTTCCAGTAATATGCATGTATTGAGATAATTATTTGTTTTGTTTAATTAGATAGACCTTGCTCCCTTTAAAAACCTATGCATGTTTATTAAGAAATCCCTTTAAAAAGTAAGTTATGCATCAAAAAATGTAATGTATGCTAATTGCATTTGTGAAATGGCTATGTATTGAAGTACACGTAAAATCGTGTACAAGTTTCAATTCATTGCAACATAGGCTAATGTCCTTTATACTACATGAACAATTTCAATTTCAATGTCAATTTCAAAAATAGTCTAGCATTTTTTATAGAAAATAATGTCTCACGTTTCATTGGAGACAATGTCTTAATCACGTGGGTTTTTTTACATTAATTTTGTTAGCTTCAATAAAACGAAACATGAATGATATCTAATGTTTTCTTATATACATGGAAAAAACAAAAGTGAAATCAGGTAAAAGTATCAATGAAAAAATCTAGCAATAATTTAGTTTCAAAAACAATATTCTGAAATATACAAGACGCAATTACAAAAAAAAGTTAACATATTATGTTCAATAGCTTGAAATGCAAACAATCCAAATGGAAGCTAAACTAAGCAAAGCTTGTAATAAATACTATGGTGCTAGGTATTTTGATACTGAGTATTATGGTGCTAAGTCTTGTGACAGTAGGCACAAAGGTGCTATGTCTTGTGACAGCAAGTACAAGGAATCTAAATCTTTTGGCACTTAGTACAATGATGCTAAATCTTGTGACAGCAAGTACAAGGAAGCTAAACCTTGTGGTAGCAAGTACAAGGAAGCTAAATCTTGTGGCACTTAGTAGAAGGCGACTAAACCTTGTGGTAGCAAGTACAAGGAATCTAAATCTTGTGGCACTTAGTACAAGGATGCTAAATCTTGTGACAGCAAGTACAAGGAAGCTAAATCTTGTGGCACTTAGTACAAGGCGACTAAACCTTGTGACAGCAAGTACAAGGAATCTAAATCTTGTGGCACTTAGTACAAGGATGCTAAAATTATTAATAATAATGAAGATCATTTTTAAGCGCTTTATCCCAGCATAGCCGGCTCAAAGCGCTTTACATAGTTAAGACGATACAATTTATCAGCCATTCACACACATTATAAGGCAGTTTTGCACATAAAGGACATGATACATGAACAGCAAAGAAAAATTATGAAAAATGAGTAAATTACACATATAAAGAAAACATTAATGAAAATTAAGAGGAAAACTCCACTGACAAGTGCATTGTAAATAAGTAGGTTTTTAGGCCTCTTTTAAAACTATTAAATGAGCTGCACTGTCTAAGATCTAAAGGCAGGGAATTCCAAACAACAGGTGCATAGTGCACAAATGCTCGCTCACTTGTCTTTTTATTTGCTCTACATGGGACTGACAAGAGCGCTTTATTTCTGGACCTTAAGTTTAGACTAGGAGCATGAGTAATAATAAGCTCGTAGAGATACTGGGGTGCTTGTTGGAATTTACATTTATAGCACAAAGTAGCAACTTTATACTTAATTCTGGCCTCCACTGGAAGCCAGTGGAGCTGTCTTAGCATGGGTGTAATATGGTCTCTCTTTTTTTTCTTAAGTATCATGCGAGCTGCATTATTTTGGATCTTCTGCAATTTGAAAAGTGTGTCATTGGGTAGACCATACAGAAGAGCATTGCAGTAGTCCAATCACGAGAACACAAATGCTGAAATGAGTGTTTTCAAATTAGACTGTTTCAAAAATGGAGACATTTGCTTGATTCTTCTGAGCTCTAAATACATTATTCTACATAAGTTATTTACTTGATACGACATAGATAATTTTGAATCAAAGTACACACCCAGGTTTTTAGCCTTATCTGAAAAGGGTATATTCTCATTTCCAATGCAAATATGATTAAGATCACTGGAAAGGTTACTTCTGCTGGTATTACATTTAATGATTTTCGTCTTGTCTTCGTTCATTTTGAGTTTGTTATCAACCATCCAACATTTAATATCTTTAATACAAATTTCAAAATCCTGTATAAGCTTTGGGAAATCATTAGGTGGTGCAGACTTATAGACTTGTGTATCGTCTGCGTACATGTGGTAAAACATTGAGTGCTTCTTAATTATGGCCCCTAAGGGCTGGGTGTACATTGTGTATAGGACAGGTCCTAACACGGAACCTTGAGGAACACCATAACATAAGTCAAATACAGAGGAGCACTTGTCGTTAACAATAACGCATTGTGTTCTACCTAGCACATAAGATTTAAACCATTCAATAACAGATCCTGAAATACCAAATGTAGTTGACAGCCTTTCAATCAAAATACTGTGGTCAATGGTATCGAATGCCGCACTTAAATCTAATAAGGCCAAAATAGCATATCTCCTCCATCCGTGGAGCATAAGAGATCGTTGTGGACTTTCAGCAGTGCAGTCTCTGTGTTGTGAAATTGTCTGTAAGCTGACTGGTACGGGTCTAGCAAGTTATGTTTGGAAAGATGTTTCTTTAATTGTGCTAGCACTACCTTTTCTAGAATTTTAGACAAAAAAGGTAAATTAGAAACAGGCCTAAAGTTTTTTAACTCATCTGGGGATAAATTAGGGTTTTTTAACAAAGGCAAGATGACAGCATGCTTGAAAGCATTGGGCACAGTACCTGATTGAAGGGACTCATTAATAATATCAGTAATTGGGTCAAGGAGGCTGTCAAGATGGGTCATCAGGAGGGGTGTTGGGATTGGGTCAAGGCAGCTAGATTTTGGAGCAGATGATTTAATAACCTTCTTGACATCCTCCCTTGAAACAACATCAAAAGTGAGCATGTGAGTGCCAGTGAATGGAACATGCACAGGTGGGGAAGGGGAGGCGGCATCCAGAGCTTCTCTGATTTTGGAAATCTTATCATTGAAAAAGTTACCAAACACTTCAGGGAGTTCATCAGAGGCAAAACCAGTTGGAAGACTGCTCTGGGTGTCACCTTTCTTTCCACACAAAGAACTAGCAACATGGAAAAGAGCTTTAGAGGTTGTGCACTCTTCTATTTGTTTGCTATATAAATCTCGTTTAGCAGATTCGATTGCACATTTTATTTTGTTATTCAAATTCTTATATAGGTACAAGGATGCTAAGTCTTTTGGTACTTAGTATAATGGGGCTTAGTCGTTTGGTGCTAAGTACAAGTGTGCTAAGTCTTGTGGTAGCAATTACAAAAGTGCTAATGCCTGTTCTGTGGTAGGAACAAGGGCTTTGAGGCCTATTTTTTTGTTTTTAAGGGTGTCAAAGGCAGTTTTGTAGAAGGTACAAAAATGCTAAGGGCAGTTTTGTAGTAGGGTTGTTTTAATGAGTACAAAGTAGTAAGGGATTTTTTTAGTGCGTAAAGGGTGCTAAGGACTGTTTTATAGTTAAACAGCAAGTACAAATGTAATAAAGGCTGTTTTAGTGAGTACAAAAGTAATGATGGCTGTTTTGTAGCGAGTACAGGAGTGCTAAGGACTGTTTTGTAGTTAAACAGCAAGTACAAATGTAATAAAGGCTGTTTTAGTGAGTACAAAAGTAATGATGGCTGTTTTGTAGCGAGTGCTGAGGGCTGTTTTGGAAATGTAAAACTCCTCAAAGTGAGTTACCTTAAGCCTGTTTACGAGCACCTGACGCCGGTTGTAGTCGTGGCAGTTACTGGACATCCAGGCTGAGAAACGGTTGTTCTCCAAAAACCAATTTGGGCCCGCGGACTGGCTGACCTTCAAAGATGGCGGTCGTGGGTACTCAGTGAAGCCCCCGTAAGCTACGGGCACATCAGAGTCTCTGGGGGGGGGAGGCATGTCTGATAAATGTCTCTAGCTAATTTAACCAATAATGTCTCTAGCTAATTTAACCAATAATGTCTCTAGCTAATTTAACCAATAATGTCTCTAGCTAATTTAACCAATAATGTCTCTAGCTAATTTAACCAATAATGTCTCTAGCTAATTTAACCAATAATGTCTCTAGCTAATTTAACCAATAATGTCTCTAGCTAATTTAACCAATAATGTCTCTAGCTAATTTAACCAATAATGTCTCTAGCTAATTTAACCAATAATGTCTCTAGCTAATTTAACCAATAATGTCTCTAGCTAATTTAACCAATAATGTCTCTAGCTAATTTAACCAATAATGTCTCTAGCTAATTTAACCAATAATGTCTCCTGCTTGTATTCTAAATGTATCTACGCTAATATTTTACAACAAAAGAAAGAAAGAGGAAAGAAACGTTTGTCCTACTCTATGAGCCAGTCTCTTAGAATAAATTAATCATCATTAACATACGTATCTTCATGACAACTACCATAAAGATCATCATCAGTATAATCATCATCATCATCATCATCATCATCATCATCATCATCATCATCATCATCATCATCATCATCATCATCATCATCATCATCATCATCATCATCATCATCATCATCATCATCATCATCATCATCATCATCATCATCATCATCTTAACCGTCACAATGTCGACAACCATGAGCTGCGGGAATAATCCAGTCTCTTCCATGGAGGCAGGAGATGAGCTCTAATTGTCTTTGTCAAACTAGGAAGCTTTACATCTCTCTATTCCTGGAATAACTTTATTAACTATAAGACGTCTAGGGTATTGAAAATGTTATAAAGAAATCTCGACAATAATTAAATACACAGCTGCAATGACAATCTGTGATCAATTCCACAACTGCAATAGCAATCCGTAATGGCAACACAACGGCTTCTAGAATAGTAACAAATGCGCTCAGAAAATCCGACTGACTGATTACTGCTCACTGAACTCTCTCACTGATAACTCTTCCACTACGAGCCTTTTATACCGATTTGTTGTAACCAAGAAGATTCAAGATATTTCTAGCATGTACTACGATCATCTAGAGATTGCGAGACTACAAGGGACATTACTCCCGTTGACTAGAAGCATTAGATTGCAAACAAACCGACACTGAAAAACAAGTTGTTTACCAGATTGACAGATTTCTCGAATGTTCTTCACAACCAGGGCAAACAAAGTAGGAAAACAAACTAACAATGCATAGATTTAATCTAGAATGATCTTCACAACCGGGGCAGACAAGGTCAGAGAAAAACTAACAACGTATAGACTAGATCTAGATCTAGATCTATCTCCAGTCTTTTCGTATTCTCTCTATCCATCTCTATCTCTCTCGTCCCCCGTTCGTCTTTCTATAGCTTTCTTCAAACAAACACAAACTTGTCACAGAGTGGGCGGGGTATCTCACTTATCTGTACTCAGGAATAAGCCATAAGCAATTTAAAATATAACATATCAGTTGGCCCTAATGTAGCAGAATTATATTTTCCATCATCTTGACAAACATGTGAAAACCTGTAATTATCCTGCTTAAATTTTAAACAGAGGTCTACATTTTTATTGCATTACCGTTCAAAATCTACCTGCATGTGTTTTAGTGTTTTTACAAGCCATAGACTAATTCTCACCTGCGATAGAATAACGCCCAGTTAAAGACTCTCGAGAAAACTGTTCTCACCTGCGATAGAACGACGTCCAGTTAAAGACTCTCGAGAAAACTATTCTCACCTGCGGTAGAACGACGTCCAGTTAAAGACTCTCGAGAAATCTATTCTCACCTGCGGTAGAATGACGCCCAGTTAAAGACTCTCGAGAAAACTATTCTCACCTGCGATAGAATGACGTCCAGTTAAAGACTCTCGAGAAATCTTTGCCCACCTGCGATAGAACGACGTCCAGTTAAAGACGCGAGAAATCTGTTCTCACCTGCGGTAGAACGACGTCCAGTTAAAGACTCTCGAGAAATCTATTCTCACCTGCGGTAGAACGACGTCCAGTTAAAGACTCGAGAAATCTATTCTCACCTGCGGTAGAATGACGTCCAGTTAAAGACTCTCGAGAAATCTATTCTCACCTGCGGTAGAACGACGTCCAGTTAAAGACTCTCGAGAAATCTATTCTCACCTGCGGTAGAACGACGTCCAGTTAAACACTAAAGAAAACTATTCTCACCTGCGGTAGAATGACGTCCAGTTAAAGACTCCTGAGAACCTGGACATGTCCAGTGGGTTACGGGGTGGAGGCTCTACGTTGTAAAGGATCCAGGTCTGAAACACATTTTACATTTACGTCTTATATAGACATCGTCAGTAGCGGAGAACACAGTGAACAAAAGATAAGATAAGAAAAGACAATCCTTTATTATCGCATAGGGAAATTTTCACCAGTTGTACATGTGTGACATAAAAATAGTGATGATGATAATAATAATAATAATAATAATAAAAATAATAATAATCAGGTTCACACGTAAACTTGTGTAGCCAGGTTCACACGTAAACTTGTGTAGCCAGGTTCACACGTAAACTTGTGTAGCCAGGTTCACACGTAAACTTGTGTAGCCAGGTTCACACGTAAACTTGTGTAGCCAGGTTCACACGTAAACTTGTGTAGCCAGGTTCACACGTAAACTTGTGTAGCCAGGTTCACACGTAAACTTGTGTAGCCAGGTTCACACGTAAACTTGTGTAGCCAGGTTCACACGTAAACTTGTGTAGCCAGGTTCACACGTAAACTTGTGTAGCCAGGTTCACACGTAAACTTGTGTAGCCAGGTTCACACGTAAACTTGTGTAGCCAGGTTCACACGTAAACTTGTGTAGCCAGGTTCACACGTAAACTTGTGTAGCCAGGTTCACACGTAAACTTGTGTAGCCAGGTTCACACGTAAACTTGTGTAGCCAGGTTCACACGTAAACTTGTGTAGCCAGGTTCACACGTAAACTTGTGTAGCCAGGTTCACACGTAAACTTGTGTAGCCAGGTTCACACGTAAACTTGTGTAGCCAGGTTCACACGTAAACTTGTGTAGCCAGGTTCACACGTAAACTTGTGTAGCCAGGTTCACACGTAAACTTGTGTAGCCAGGTTCACACGTAAACTTGTGTAGCCAGGTTCACACGTAAACTTGTGTAGCCAGGTTCACACGTAAACTTGTGTAGCCAGGTTCACACGTAAACTTGTGTAGCCAGGTTCACACGTAAACTTGTGTAGCCAGGTTCACACGTAAACTTGTGTAGCCAGGTTCACACGTAAACTTGTGTAGCCAGGTTCACACGTAAACTTGTGTAGCCAGGTTCACACGTAAACTTGTGTAGCCAGGTTCACACGTAAACTTGTGTAGCCAGGTTCACACGTAAACTTGTGTAGCCAGGTTCACACGTAAACTTGTGTAGCCAGGTTCACACGTAAACTTGTGTAGCCAGGTTCACACGTAAACTTGTGTAGCCAGGTTCACACGTAAACTTGTGTAGCCAGGTTCACACGTAAACTTGTGTAGCCAGGTTCACACGTAAACTTGTGTAGCCAGGTTCACACGTAAACTTGTGTAGCCAGGTTCACACGTAAACTTGTGTAGCCAGGTTCACACGTAAACTTGTGTAGCCAGGTTCACACGTAAACTTGTGTAGCCAGGTTCACACGTAAACTTGTGTAGCCAGGTTCACACGTAAACTTGTGTAGCCAGGTTCACACGTAAACTTGTGTAGCCAGGTTCACACGTAAACTTGTGTAGCCAGGTTCACACGTAAACTTGTGTAGCCAGGTTCACACGTGGATTTGTGTATGCGGGTTCACACGTAAACTTGTGTAGCCAGGTTCACACGTAAACTTGTGTAGCCGGGTTCACACGTAAACTTGTGTAGCCAGGTTCACACGTAAACTTGTGTAGCCGGGTTCACACGTAAACTTGTGTATCTGTAGCTGGGTTCACACGTAAACTTGTGTAGCCAGGTTCACACGTAAACTTGTGTAGCCAGGTTCACACGTAAACTTGTGTAGCCAGGTTCACACGTAAACTTGTGTAGCCAGGTTCACACGTAAACTTGTGTAGCCAGGTTCACACTTGGATTTGTGTATGCGGGTTCACACGTAAACTTGTGTATGCGGGTTCACACGTAAACTTGTGTTGCCAGGTTCACACGTAAACTTGTGTAGCCAGGTCCACACTTGGATTTGTGTATACGGCTTAACACGTGGACTTGTGTATCTGGATTTACACGTGAACTTGTGTATCTGGATTTACACGTGAACTTGTGTATGCGGGTTTACACTTGGCTTTGTGTATGCGGGTTCACACGTGAACTTGTGTATCTGGATTTACACGTGAACTTGTGTATGCGGGTTTACACTTGGATTTGTGTATGCGGGTTTACACGTGAACTTGTGTATGCGGGTTTACACTTGGATTTGTGTATGCGGGTTCACACGTAAACTTGTGCAGCCAGGTTCACACGTAAACTTGTGTATGCGGGTTTACACTTGGATTTGTGTATGCGGGTTCACACGTGAACTTGTGTATGCGGGTTTAAAAGTGAACTTGTGTATCTGTAGCTGGGTTCACACGTGAATTTGTGTAGCCGGGTTTAAAAGTGAACTTGTGTATCTGGATTTACACGTGGACTAGTGTATCAGGGTTCACACGTGAACTTATGTAGACACGTTCACACGTGGACTTGTGTGGCTTAGGGGATGTAGGGTCAACGCACTGTCCATCTTTTGGTAGTAAATGGTATCTCAGGACATCGTTTTGAGAGGAATATTTTGGTCTCTATTCTTATATCACAAAAAACGCTGTTAGGAATGAGCCCCGGCATTCATAGCAACTTTTTGCCAACTGAAGTGGTTTCAACATAATAGACTCGTGGCGAAGATGGCCAGAGGGTCCTATATTGTTATGTGCTTTGTTTATCTTTAAAGTTATTTTATTCAACATTAAACAGCACTATTTATTTAGAGGTACTGTTTCTACAGCAAAACACCAGTTTGAACCCTTGACTGTCACGTGGCTGTGGCTCTGGCAATAGTCTCAGCGTGGCTGTAATTTTACTGTTCGTTTAAAGCTATGTTTTTCAAATAGACATAATAACGTAATGACGACTAATCCCTTGTTTGAATAAATACATGAGAAATTAAAATCTTTAGAGTTAACCTGTTTCAATCTTGCTATCGCACAAGGGATGCTTAGTATAACAGTGCTGTAAACTAGCACGCTGGACTAAAAGTATTTCCAGCTTTGTAAAGACTACCTTTAGTCAATGGTATAAGGCTTTGGGAAAATTGTACATGTCCTACATCTCGAAAGTATTGCATTAAGTGTAAACAGTAACCAGTAAAGGCCCCACTCTCTCACTACATCTCGCTGGTGAAACACCAAAACACGCCATCACTATACGGGCTATGTTATGGACGGGCCCCAAGACTGACGTCTGGCAATTTTATGTGCTGCCACACACGAGACATAAAACTGACACCGACCCAACAAGCAAGGAGTGCAATCGCCAGGATTAGAACCCAGACCCTTTGCGTCGGAAGTCGATGTTCTACCCCAGAGCGCCCCCCCCCCCTCAAGTGTTAACAGTAAACAGCAAACAGTAAAGGCCCCACTCTCTCACTAACATGACAAGCAGTCCTACATCTCGATAGTAAAACACTAAGTGTA
Organism: Elysia chlorotica; assembly: GCA_003991915.1. NCBI lineage: Eukaryota > Metazoa > Mollusca > Gastropoda > Plakobranchidae > Elysia > Elysia chlorotica. The sequence goes on from RQTK01001602.1 coordinate 26,050, forward strand.
AATAGTAAACAGTAAACAGTAAACAGTAAACAGTAAACAGTAAACAGTAACAGTAAACAGTAACAGTAAACAGTAACATTAAACAGTAACAGTAAACAGTAACAGTAAACAGTAACAGTAAACAGTAAACAGTAAAGGCCCCACTCTCTCACTAACATGACAAGCAGTCCTACATCTCGATAGTAAAACACTAAGTGTAAATAGTAAACAGTAAACAGTAAACAGTAAACAGTAAACAGTAAACAGTAAACAGTAAAGGCCCCACTCTCTCACTAACGTGACAAGCAGTCCTACATCTCAATAGTAAAACACTAAGTGTAAATAGTAAACAGTAAACAGTAAACAGTAAACAGTAAACAGTAAACAGTAAAGGCCCCACTCTCTCACTAACATGACAAGCAGTCCTACATCTCGATAGTAAAACACTAAGTGTAAATAGTAAACAGTTAACAGTAAACAGTAAACAGTAAACAGTAAACAGTAAACAGTAAACAGTAAACAGTAA